>ML792123.1:15736-31098 GCA_009831015.1 Picea engelmannii | reverse complement strand
TGCGTTTGCACAAGTGCTTATATTGCTACCTTGTTTCTTTGTACCGGTGGTGGATCCTTCTATCCCAACCAACATGATGGAAATAAACTAGCTCTAGGGAATTTGATCGCTTCCGAGGATCTGAGTTGACTATATATTAATTTTGGTTAACTTAAAAATGTTTATGTGTGCAACCTAATGTTAGACATAGAAAATACAATTTCTTGTTTTTTTTTTAAATATAAAATAATGTATTTTTTTAACACACGACTGGTCGAAAAGTTTTAGGTGTTGTTTAGGATTCACATCCTTCAAGGATGTTAATTAATTACATAAATAATATTGCTTGTGCCAATGCAATCAACCTGTCATCGACTATGGAAATCACATTTATACTGCAACGTCAGATAATAAATGTCTGACATGCACCTAATTTTGAGGTAATCATCGCACAGGACACCCAACCTCTAAAGATTTCTGGACTCACAAAAACATTGTAATTGTCATGACAAAACAACACTAAAGTCGATGCTCTTTGCAGGTCTGACAACCCTGCAGTCAAAGTGCTTTAACAATGGCATGCCTGCTTGTTCACTACATTACTGCCTTGTAGTCAATGGCACTGTTCCCATTGCCACCGCTAGTGTCGATGTTCAAAGCTGAAGCTATCTGGATCCTGGAGTCACCGCTAGTGTGGATGCCTGATGTGACACCATGTTTCCCCCAGTTTGTAAATATAACTATAAATGGCCAAAAGACTATGGCAAACTTTATATGTGTGAATATTGATTCGATGGACCTTTGTTTGAAAGGTAAATGAATGTGAACCTAATTATTTACTAAGAAAATGGACAAGTGTTGCATGACTAATGGAAAGGGGGTGTACTTAGAAAGACCATGAATGCTATACAAATAAAGGGTGAAGGGGACCAAGAATGTTTGCGTTAACCTTCACCAAACTAGTACGTACTGAATTTAATTGCTCAGGACCAGAACCGTCCTTTGACTGAGAAATGAATTATAGTCAGGTTGGTGGGTGGGAAGACCTCCTCAAGAGTTAATGAGGGATGGGGTGTGTAAGCACTCATCTGTAAGGCTTCCAGACTTGACCGTTGACTAGGAATTCATGCCACACACGACCCTGTTGAAAGAGGCGAGGAGGGAAGATGTGGTGGGCAAAGGGAAAAAGAATGCGCCCGCGAAGAGTGGAGAGACGAGAAATGAATCTTGGGGATTCAAGAATGAAAAACTAAGCATTCTGGACACAAGAAATGGAAGAGAAGGTTAGGATACAAGCTGATAAACGAGGCTAGTCCTCCTTGCTTGGTATCATGTAAACCATTGCCAGGATCCCGCGGGAAGAGGAAAGTAACCTCTGTCCCTATTGTGGCTGAGCGAGAAGAAAAGGCTGTGTTGTAGAGCATCATGGTCTAGCTCAGGGGTGGCTAGTGGTAAATCCGTTTGGAGTGACTGAGCCTACGGTTGGGTGGAAATAGGCACCCCTTCCAGTAGTCACTTCACATTGTCTGATTATGATAAGTCTTTTCTTGTCTTTAATTGTTGAGTTAGAATGATGAATGATTTCTTGGTTTTTACACATCTACATATATGATTTCTTGATTTTTACACACACACACACACACACACACATGCATGCATGTATGAACATCTCTGTGTGAAATGGCTATGTTATGCGTATGCTTCCATCTCCTTGGGAACTCACACTTCCCATTGATAAACTATATGCCCAGCTTCACTCTGGAGGACTTCTCGGGCGTAAGTCGTAACATGGTCGATATAGGAAAGATTGTGTAGATTTGAAACCATCTGTCTGAAGAGAATACTTTCCTCTGACACCCTTGTCATGTGAATTTCCAGACCCAAGTTCCTAACCCGTTTGGGGTGAGAACTAAGGAAAATAGCGATATGAAAATACCGAAAGGGAAAGATTTTCCTTGTCCAAAGGACGGACGGACGAGATCCATCCAGAAGGAGCCAAGGGTTGTCATGTCCATTGGCTATGGGAAAGAGCATGGGATTTAACCCCTCTAGCCCCTCAGATCCATGAGTTCGAAGTTCACGTATCGAGAGGATTATGGGTTCGTGTGACCAAAACCTTCGAAACCCGAAATCGTGAAGTAAAGTGGGTCGTTGATCTATGGATCCTTTGGGACCCACCTCGACCATTGGATCTATGAGTTCATATTTCACACACAGTGGGAGAACAAATCTCGTTCGTTAGATCTATGCGCAGAGGACCATAGCCGTGAAATCTCGAGGAAAGTGCACGAGGTCTAACCCTTTGAAAGTGTACAGGGGAGTGAACTTTTGCGAAGTCCTGGAGTTAATCAGAACCGTCCATCGTTTGAGGACAGGTGGCAACAGATCCAGGAGTTCGAGGATTCAAACCTCAGAAGATTTGCAAGGAGCAGAAGCGAATACCCGAGGAGCTGGGAGCCACAACAATCCTAGTCGTCCGTTGAGAAGGGACACGTGGAGAGAGAACAACATTTCGCTGACTCGCAACTCGGGAAGTCGGAAATAGGAGTTGTGAGAACTTGCCAAGTCTGAGTTCGTGATTTGATCGCAACTGTCGATCAAAAGGAGGGCATGGACCGTTGATTGTCCAAGGAGATATCAAGGATCAGGAGAAGGGAGGTGAGCGGCCCTCCAACTTCGCGAAACGCAAAGTCCCGATTCGCGAAGAATTGAACTGAGCCATTGGGTCATGGGAGATTGTGGACCATTGATCTGATATTGGGAGTTTGGAATTTGGGATTCCAAGGAGAGGAGATGAACTAATTTCCACCTTCGCGATACGTGAAGTCCCGAAGAGCTTGAAGGTTGGGCCTCGTGATCCAGATTATTTTCGACATGAAATGAGAGCGGAGATATAATAAAGAAATGCATAGAGATATCGCAAATATTCAATAATATAACATAAATGTATTAGAGATGCAACCATAAACACATATATACAATAATACACGATTTCTATTAATGAAAGAAATGTACAGTGACTGTAAAAATATAGAGTGAAAGACTCGTTAGAATGGTGGCAATTTATCTCTGAGAAGAGATGTGATGGCTACTCGTATTCGCAAGAAGATGATTACAATGAGTCTATGAAGGCCTTTTTACAATAAGCAGGAATGCCAAAAACCCTAGACATCCAAAAACCTAACCCTAGGAGATGAAGCGTCAAAAGTCATGTGGGCCCCGTTTGGGTAAGTTAGTACATCAACTTCCCAAGGTCGTAGCTTTTGCATACGATCTCCATTTTAGGCATATGATAGCCTGTTGGAAATGTATCGTCGACGAGATTCATTTTAGGCACAATATTAAAGGAACTTATATATTACAAACTTGTTTTCCCAAAAAACATCATTTAGGGCCTCAAAATGGCCCAGAAGTTAAAACCTGCTAAAAATAGTAAATTACCAAAATTGCCAGAAAACTGTTTTGAGCCAGTTGAAAAAGGTGGGTGGCCACCGATATCCACCTAGATTAATCCTCCCTCCTTAGGAAGCAATGGTATCCATTGCGTTGAGTGCCCGGGGGAGAGGAAAAAGCGTTTGCTGAATCTGCAACTTGGTGAGCTGCTTGCCTTGCTGGAGACGTTGCGCTGCTCAGTTTGTGGAAGTCTGTCATGAACCTGTTGAGGCTGAGGCTGATCAACAAGTTAATCTACATGAGAGGAAAGTATGCAAAAGGAATCTGTGCGCTTTGTTGTAATCTTGTCGACCTGCTTCTGTTGGATAGAAGGTGCTTGGGACGAGGCTGTAGTGGTTGCAGTATCCTTCTGTTCACCTTTTGAATAGATTGTGAAGAAGTTGAATTTTGTAGTATGAGATACTACCTTGCAACACTGTTTAGGTGGAACAATAGTTAGAACTATCTCTGGTATTCTGTAGAGATGACCCCCCAGAGAAACAATGAGATTGCAGGGTCGAGACTCATAAACAACATTGTGTCTCCACATATATGCCTGGCCTAAGAGAACATCACAGACATCCAGTGGGAAACATCACATAATACCTCATCCTTGAAGGGCTGGATGCCGTATGACAATTGACACTGCTGGCTGACACGAAGATCTCGTTCTTGGCGAAGCCACCCAATGTTGTATGGCTGCAGGTGTGGTGTTGTCGACAATCCCAACTGTTTGATGACCTCTGCTAGATGAGATTCTTCTGGCTTCCGCTATCAATAATAAAATGCAATGGGGTCCCCTTCACCCACATCTGTGAATGAAAAAGGTGCTCCCCCTCTTCAATATTTGTTGGTTCTTCTAGTTGAATTGTTGCGGTTGCGACAATAACAATGGTGTCTGCATCGATGATCTGTCTTTTATCAGTATTTTCAGAATCAGATTCTGAATTAGGGTTCGGCTCCTTGTTTTTTATCTTGGCCACCAATGACTGTTTTGAGCGACATTCATCGGTGTTGTGCCAGGGGATTTTGTGGAAATTGCACCATTTTCCGGTGTCCTTCTTTGTCTTCCCATGACCCTTCTTTTCTTGTGGCTTAGACTGGTTTTCAAGAGACTGTTTGTTAGGGAATTCTTTGTCATACTTTGGTTGTTGTGGATTTGCAAACCTGAACCCTCATTTGTTCTGGCGCTTAAATTTTTGCTCGATTTTAACAACATATTGATAAGCAACACCGAGTGATGAGATGTCCAAAAAAATCCATTTCAGATTGGATGTATCTGTGTAGAGCCCCACGGTATTTAAAAACCAAATGTCATTCAGATTCTTTGATACCCAACTTGGTGCGCAAGGTATGGAAGGTATTGGTGAACTCCAAAATTGCTTGGCCCCTCTCTTGCTGTAGTGTGGTCCATCTCATGTACTGGTCCTCATAGTTACCAAAAGGGTAAATATTGTTCCTTTACCACATCCACAAAAAAATCCCAAGTGGGCTCAACCGCATATATTTCAGACTCCTCTGTGGAACTTTTCTCCCAATAAGTTTCCCACCAATGTTTGACATGGGGGAGAGCTTTAAGGAGTGCGAAGGTGATCTTTTCCCTGTCGAAAAAATTATGAACAGAGAAATAACCTTCTAACAGATTTAACCATTTGTCTAGGGCATCTGCATCTATCTGACCTTCAAGTACGGGAATATCAAAATTAACTTGTACCTTGAAAGGAGAGGTGCTTCCAAAGTGGTTGTTTGATGAAGATGCACCTGTTGCTATCGACAGGCGTTGAAGGATGTGGGAAAAATTCTCCATCATTTCATCCCTCTGTGGCGTGAGAGATCGCTCAAGCAACAGATTAATATGATCGTCTGCTTCATTGTTTTTCTTTTCTTCTGCAATGGAGTGTTTCTTGGGCGTGCGAGAGCGATTGTCTTCAAGAGAGACAAGTTCGAGACCCACCTTGTTATACTCGGACCTTGTCGGGGACATGCACTGAAAAATGATCAAGAGCAGCCTGCTCTGATACCACCGATCCAGATTATTTTCGGCATGAAATGAGAGTGGAGATATAATAAAGAAATGCATAGAGATATCACAGATATTCAATAATATAACAGAAATGTATCAGAGATGCAACCATAAACACATATATATAGTAATACACGATTTCTATTAATGAAAGAAATGTACAGAGACTATAAAAATACATAGTGAAAGACTTGTTAGAATGGTGGCAGCTTATCTTTGAGAAGAGATGTGACGGATACTCGCATTCGCAATAACATGATTACAATGAGGCTCTAAAGGTCTTTTTACAATAAGAAGGAATGCCAAAAACCCTAGACATGCAAAAACCTAACCCTAGGTGATGAAGCGCCAAAAGTCATGTGGGCCCCGTTTGGGTAAGTTAGTACATCAACTTCCTAGGGTTGTAACCTTTGCATACGATCTCCGTTTTAGGCGTATGATCGCCCGTTGGAAAGGTATCATCGAGGAGATTCATTTTAGGTGCAACATCGAAGGAACTTTCATATTGCAAACCTGTTTTCCCAAAAAACATCATTTAGGGCCTCAAAATGGCACCATAAGTTAAAACCTGCTAAAAATAGTAAATTACCAAAATTGCCAGAAAACTATTTTGAGCCAGTTGGAAAAGGTGTGTGGCCACCAATATCCACCTGGATCACCCCAAGTCATAACGAGGGGTCACATGGATAGAGGTTAAAGAACAAAGCTAGTGCTGGGGTAGGCTCTTAGTTCGAGAATTCGGGGGTCGGGTGAGTCAAGGTTGGCTCGTATGGGAATACCCGATGATAGAAGTCAAAAAGTGCCTTTTAGTTATGCTTGTGGTCACAGGTAGTGGTCACGTAGAGGAGGCTTCGCGCCTGGTGCTTGTTCGCACGGGAGAACAAAAAAACAAAAATTTAGAGGCTCTACACTATAGAAGCTCTCAGAAGAAAGGGCGGGTGTGTTACAAATTGGTATGAGAGCATGGTTACAACACTTGGCCTATTTGGGCTCATGGATGAGTTACATAAATACCACATTAAGGGGTTTAAAGAGCGATATCCTACCTTTCTCACTTCCTAAAAATTCTGGTTAAGCCTTTATTATAGAAAAGAATGACAACTTACTGTTGTGTGTATGTATTTAAGAAATGTGAATTATGTGTTGGTTATGAACTAATATAATGTTAGATAACGACAAGTGTTTTGTCTGCACTCAAGCGGTCGATCAACCATGAGAAACTGCAATCATATAGAATGGTCACACGCCACGAAGTGGGGGAGGGCTCCCACAATGGAGACGTAGAGTCTGACGAGAGGAGGGCAGTAGAAACCCCTCCGGATCTAGCTGATACTGTGAGGAGTCTCATGGCTGAATTACAGAGCTGCAAGGCCGACAACGAGAGATTGATAAAAGAGAAAGAGAAGCAAACGGAAATCAATGCAGTCTTTCTGCAGATTTTATCCGTCATACAAGGACAATTACAACATGGACCTGACACTAGTCATGTGGACCGACGACAGACAAAGAGGAGTCGAAGTCCACCTGAGATATGGAAACATGGCCCTTTAAGTGGACGCATTGGGAGGAGTACCCCGAGAAAGGTCCAACCTGGAGACAGGGGACAAGCATCGGACGAATCCTCTGGAAAGGAAACTGGTGACTCAGAGGGATATTCTAATAGTAGAATTAGTTCACATTCTCAAGGAAAATGGAAGAAACTAAAGCATTCCAAAAGTCATAATCCCGAATAATTCAGGAAGGCCAAACCACCCTCTTTCGACGGTGAGACTAAGAAAGGAGAGGAGGCAGAGGCCTGGCTGCTTGGACTAAAGAAGTATTTCAGAGTCCATGACTTCTCTAAAAACTTGAAGGCCCGAGTAGCCACCTTCAACCTGAATGGAAAGGCTTCCATTTGGTGGGAATATCTTAAGAATGTAAAAGGGATTCATGAAGAGGACCTATCTTGGGAAGCGTTTGAGAAATACTTTAGAAAGAAGTATCTGTCAGAAAAATATTTCGACGAAAAGACTAAAGAGTTCTATGAACTCAAGCTGGGACAACTCACCATAGAGGAATACGTCAGCAGATTCCTTGAGTTGCTAAGGTATGTACCCTACATAAAAGCGGAAAAGGCAAAGGTGCAATGATTTATCAGTGGGCTACCTAAGTACTATTAGAACAAAATTGAGTTTGATGAGCCAAAGACCTTATAAGACACTATCTGAAAGGAAAGATATTGTTATGAACAACTTGGGCTTCAAACAGAACCTCGCTAAGGCTGGAAGTAGAAGAATGGTTCGGGGTTCTAGAAAAAGGGGTTTAAACCCCCAAGATTTAAAAACTAAAAGAAGGATTCAAGGATGAGATTTCCTACCCAAAGTGTACGCCAACATAATTTCCCCTCCTAGAGCGGAAATAAACCTTTCGGATCAACCCTAGGAAAGACTGATAACCCAAAGAAAGAACCCTTGAAATGTTGGGGTTGTGGAGAAGAACACCTACTCAGGGACTGTCCGCACAGACAACAGAACAGTAGGAGAATTTACAACGTCCAAGAAGCTATCACCATTAATGACGTGGCCAAGAGTATGCCATGAATTTATGCAGTCGTGGATAATAAACAAGCCGACCACCAAGCTTTAGTGGTGGAGATGGAATGTATGATCGCCAACCATCTAGTATCTATTTTAATTGAACCTGGTTCAAATTTGAGTTATGTGGCCTCTCAAGCTATTGATAAGTGTAAATTACGGCCACATAAACATGCTAAGCCATGGTTGGTACAGTTAGCCACTGGCACCAAAAGAAAAATAGCGGAGGTCGTACCAGCCTGCCAATTCACTGTGGATGGATTGCCCCCCCAAGCTAACCTTAACATACTTCCCCTAGGATCGTATGACCTGCTGATTGGTATGGACTGGCTAGCTGCATATAAAACTAAGTTGGACTGTTACCAAAAAACCTTAGAATGTGTAAATGAAGAAGGAAGAAAGATAACCCTCAGAGGGATTTAGAAGCATGTCTCAGTGAGACAAGTATCAACCCTTAAAATGAAAAAGTATTGCAGAAATGGATGTCCTCTATATGAAATACAGGTGTTGGAACCTGTTAAGGATGACAGACCAAGCCTAAAATACCACCCCATACTAAGAGAGTATAGAGATGTGTTTCCATAAGAGGTATCGGGTCTACCTCCGAGAAGGGACATTGACTTCTCAATAGAACATGCACCTAGAGTGGTACCAATATCTAGGACTCCCTATAGGATGAGTACACCTGAGCTAGTTGAACTCAAACTACAGCTAAAGGAAATGATGGACAAAGGCTACATCCGACCTAGCGTGTCTCCATGGGGAGCACCAATCCTGCTTGTGAAGAAGAAAGATGGTACATTCTGACTATGCATAGATTATAGACAGCTCAATAAGGTAACCATAAAGAACAAATACCCCTTACCCAGAATCGATGACTTGTTCAATCAATTGGGGGGTGCTACCATTTTCTCAAAGATTGACTTGAGATCTGGGTACCATCAAGTCCGAATCAAGGATGAAGACATCCACAAAACCGCCTTTAGGACAAGATATGGTCACTATGAATTTGTGGTAGTACTATTTGGATTAAGCAATGCCCCTGCCACCTTTATGTGCTTGATGAACAATGTACTCATCAAATTCCTAGATAAGTTTGCATTGTTTTTTATTGACGATATCTCAAGCTACTCCAAGAATATAGAGGAACATGAGGAACATCTTAAACTTGTACTTCAAATGCTAAGAGAACATCAACTCTACACCAAATTTAACAAGTGTGACTTTTTCCAGAAGAAAATACATTACTTGGGCCATGTCATATCTAAAGAAGGGGTAGCAGTAGACCCTAAAAAGATCAGATCCATCATGGAATGGCCTACCCCAAAGGATGTTTCAGGTATTAGATCCTTTATGGGTTTAGCAGGATACTATAAGAGGTTTATAAAAGGGTTTTCCAAGATTGGTTGTCCAATCACTTCCCTCCAGAGGAAGGGGGTTAAATTCATTTGGACACCAGAATGTGAAGAAAGGTTTCAGTTGCTAAAACACCTTCTGACCCATGCACCCGTGCTGAAGATCGCCGATCCCGATAATGACTTCCTTGTGTGCATAGATGCTTGCATGGAAGGACTCAGAGGAGTCCTTATGCAAGAAGGAAGCGTAGTTTTCCATGAATTTCGAAAATTGAATGAGCATGAAGTCAACTATGTGACCCATGATCTAGAGTTGGCCGCCATAGTGCACGCTTTAAAAATGTGGAGGCATTACCTCCTGGGTAGGAAATTTGTACTTATGACATACCACTATGGAATGCGACACCTGTTTGACCAACCAAAACTCAATGCTAGACAAGCTAGGTGGATGGCCCTCCTTAGTGAGTTTGATTTCGAAATCAAACATATCAAAGGAAAGGATAATAAGTTGGTCGATGCCCTTAGCATAAGTATGAAAACAATTCACCTGGCAGCGGTGAGTACGTGCGAGACCAATGTCAGGGAAAGATTTAGGAATGCACAAGAAACAAATGCATTCTTCGAGACCGTGACCTCGTACCTAGAGCAAGAACCTGCAAGGCTAAAGTATGAAGGCTATCAGATACTAGATGGAGGTCTGTTGACTTAACAAAACAAGCTATATATTCCAAGTTGTGACGAATTGAAGAGGTTCATAATGGAATAATTGCACAAGAGACCATACACCGGCCATTCGGGCTATCAGAAGATGGTCACGACCACTAGGAAACAATTCCATTGGCCTGGATTGAAGAAAGACATAACTGAGTATTTAGCTAAATGTCTAGAATGACAGCAAGTTAAATCAGAACACCGGCACCCAACATGGTTATTATTACCTCTACCAGTCCAAGAATGGAAATGGGAGATCATCTCCATGGATTTCATCACTGGATTACCAACATCGGCCAGGCAGGATGACGCCAACATGGTAGTGGTGGATAAATTGAGCAAGTTCGCTCATTTTATTCCCATCAAATTGACTTGCAAGGCAACATATATTGCCAACATATTCATGAAGGAGATATTCAAACTACATGGCATGCCTAAGGAGATAGTGTCTGACAGAGACACAAAATTTACCTCAAACTTTTGGAAATCCTCGATGGATGGTCTGGAGACCAAATTATTTTTTAGCACAATCTATCATCCTCAAACCGATGGACAGACGAAAAGAGTGAACCAAACATTAGAAGACATGCTAAGGATGCATGTAATGCATCAACCTAAAAACTGGGAAGACTACTTGCCACTGGTGGAATTTGCCTACAACAATGGCTACCAAGAATCACTAAATATGAGCCCTTTCAAAGTCCTCTATGGTAGGCCATGCAACACTCCAGTCAGTTGGAGTAATCCTGTGAATAGAATTACGATTGGACCCGACATGTTGAAAGAAATGGAATGACAAGTGATTTAGATAAAGCAAAATCTGAAAATCGCTCAGAATAGACAGAAAAGTTATGCCAACAGAAAGAGAACCCTCAGAGAATTCAAGACATGAGACCACATCTATCTTAGAGTTAGGCCAAGGAAGAGTTCTCCGAGGATGGGAACTTGTGCCAAGTTGGCACCTTGGTATTGTGGACCTTTTGAAGTTCTAGATAGAGTGGGACCTGTAGATTATAGGCTAGCACTTCCTCCCACAGTAAAAGCACATATTGTTTTCTATGCTTCATTGCTGAAGAAATATGTACATGATTCTAATCATATAATTGATTGGTCTGTGATCTAGGTGGAACCGGAGGGAGAATTCCTGCCAGAACCTCAATGCATACTAGACAGGAAGGAAACTCCACTCAGGAATCGAACCATTGCACAGGTCAAGGTGCAGTGGAAACACTTTGGCCCAGATGAGGCCACATGGAAAATGGAGGATGCCATGAGACATGCATACCCATTTTTGTTCACTTCTGTACATACATGACATGTTAATAGATAGAACATCGAGGACGATGTTCCTCTAAGGGGGAGGGAATTGTGACACCATGTGTCCCCTAGTTTGTAAATATAACTATAAATGGCCAAAAGACTATGGCAAACTTTATATGTGTGAATATTGATTCGATGAACCTTTGTTTGAAAGGTAAACGAATGTGAACCTAATTATTTACTAAGAAAATGGACAAGTGTTGCATGACTAATGGAAAGTGGGTGTACTTAGAAATACCACGAATGATATACAAAGAAAGGGTGAAGGGGACCAGGAATGGTTGCGTTAACCTTCACCAAACCAGTGCTTACTAAATTTAATTGCTCAGGACCAGAACCGTCCTCTGACCCATAAATGAATTACAGTCAGGTTGGTGGGTGGGAAGACCTCCTCAAGAGTTAATGAGGGATGGGGTTTGTAAGAACTCATCCATAAGGCTTCCAGACTTGACCCCTGACTGGGAATCTGGGCCACACATGACCCTGCTGAAAGAGGCGAGGAGGGAAGGTGTGGTGGGCAGAGGGAAAAAGAACGCGCCTGTGAAGAGTGGAGAGATGGGAAATGAATCTCGAGGATTCAAGGAAGAATGAAAAACTAAGCGTTCTGGACACAAGAAATGACAGAGAAGGTTATGATACAAGCTAATAAATGAGGCTAGTCCTCCTTACTTGGTATCGTGTAAACCATTGCCAGGATCCTACGGGAAGAGGAGAGTAACCACTATCCCTATTGTGGCTGAGCAAGAAGAAAATGATCTGTTGTAGAGCATCATGGTCTAGCTCGGGGGTGGCTAGTGGTAAATCCATTTGGAGTGACCGAGCCTACGGTTGGGTGGAAACGAGCACCCCTTCCAGTAGTCGCTTCACATTGTCTGATTCTGATAAGTCTTTTCTAGGCTTTAATTGTTGAGTTAGACTGATGAATGATTTCTTGGTTTTTACACATCTACATATATGATTTCCTAGTTATATATATATATATATATATATATATATATATATATAACCAAGAAGTGGGAAGTGTGAGTTCCCAAGGAGATGGAAGCATACGCATAACATAGCCATTTCACATAGAGATGTTCATATCTATCTATCTAGATAGATAGATAGATATGAACATCTCTATGTGAAATGGCTATGTTATGCGTATGCTTCCATCTCCTTGGGAACTCACACTTCTCACTGATAAACTGTATGCCCAGTTTCACTCTGGAGGACTTCTCAGGCGTAAGTCGTAACATGGTTGATATAGGAAAGATCATGTAGATTTGAAACCATCTGTCTGAAGATAATACTTTCCCCTGAAACCCTTGCCATGTGAATTTCCAGACCCAAGTCCCTAACCTGTTCGGGGTGAGAACTAAGGAAAATAACGATATAAAAATACCGAAAGGGAAAGATTTTCCTTGTCCGAAGGACGGATGGATGAGATCCGTCTGGAAGGAGCCAAGGGCTATCATGGCCGATGGTTATGGGAAAGAGCACAAGATTTAACCCCTCTAGCCCCTCGGATCCACGAGTTCAGAGTTCGCGTATCGGGAGGATTATGGGTTGGTGCGACCAAAACCTCCGAAACCCAAAATCGTGAAGTAAAGTGGGTCGTTGATCTATGGATCCTTCGGGACCCACCTTGATCGTTGGATCTGTGAGTTCAGATTTCGCGCACAGGGAGAGAACATATCCCGTTCGTCAGATCTATGTGCGGAGGACCATAGTCGTGAGATTCTGAGGAAAGTGCACGAGGTCTAACCCTTTGAAAGTGCTTAGGGGAGTGGAATTTTGTGAAGTCCTGAAGTTCTGAAGTTAATCGAAACCATCCATTGTCCGAGGACAGGTGGTAGCAGATACGGGAGTTCGAGGATTCAAACCTCAGAAGATTTGCAAGGAGCAGAGGCGAACACCTGAGGAGCTGAGAGCCGTAACAATCCTAGCCGTCCGTTGAGAAGGGACACGTGGTGAGAGATCAACATTTCTCTGACTCGCAACTCGGGAAGTCAGAGATAGGAGTTGTGAAAAATCGCAAAGTCCGAGTTCGTGATTTGATTGCAGCCGTTGATCAAAAGGAGGGCATGGAGTGTTGATTGTCCAAGGAGATATCAGGGATCGAGAGAAGGGAGGTGAGCGGCCCTCCAACTTCGTGAAATGCAAAGTCTCGATTTGTGAAGAATTGATCTGAGTTGTTGGGACACGAAAGATTGTGGATTGTTGATCTGATATTAGGAGTTCGAAATTTGGGATTCCGAGGAAAGGAGACAAACTAATTTCCACTTTCGCGATACGTGAAGTCCTAAAGAGCTCGAGGGTTGGGCCCTGAGTCATAACAAAGGGTCACATGGATAGATGTTAAAGAACAGAGCTAGTGCTGGGCTAGGCTCTTAGTTCGGGAATTCAGGGGTTGAGTGATTCAAGGTTGACTCGTATGGGAATACCCGATGATAGAAGTCAAGAAGCACCTTTTAGTTAGGCTTGTGGTCATGGGTAGTGGTCATGTGGAGGAGGCTTGCGCCTGGTGCTTGTTCGTGTGGGAGAACAAAACAACGAAAATTTAGAGGCTCTATACTATAGAATCTCCCAGAAGAAAGGGCGGGTTTGTTACACCTGAAGCTGAAGCTACCTGGAGCTTGAGGCCACGACTTGATACACTTGACATTAGTACCAGTAGTGATAGAAAGTTGATTGTATATCGAGTCTGTTACTACATCCAGAGGTCGCTCAACAAACTTTGACATAGAACCTAGTTGTCTGTCAAGTCTATTGCAACTTTGAGATAGAAGGTTCTATAATTTTAGAATGTTGATTCAACCACTCATATAGTTTTTCACCTTCGTGAGGATCCAAATTTATAATTTCCTTCCAAGTATATTCGGGGATGGAGTAATATTTGGCGTCACTTCCAAATATTCCAGACCATTTTGTGAGCCACAATATCTGCCACTCCTATGACAAAAGATATATTCTGGTGTGATTTGCAGCATTTGATACACTTGCCAAATCTGTGTTGTTGGAAGAAGCTATATAATTCAACAAATGAGCATTTTATAGGTGACTTGAACGTCCCTTCCAATTTACAACAATAAAACAAAGAAATTCAACATACAAATCTTCAGGCAGGCCTTTCAACCAGACAAACGATCAAATACTGGAAGAATACTAGTCACAAGATACTTGAATTTTTTTGTCTCAACTTCTATTGGCTAACAAAATTTTTTCCCCCAAAGCTGACGTCACATAAAACCACTCCCTCGTCTTTGAATTGGGCCCGAATCACATCTCTAAGTTGTCTCAAATGTGGATGACCAAGAACATTACAAGGAAGGCACCTTAAACCCCAAGTTTTCGATGATAGAGGGAAATTAACACTTAACAAAGTATGGAATGTTGAATAAAAAGATAATGCAGGCAGAGCATATCTAAAAGAGACAAACTATTCAAGAAGCTGGGATAGATCTAGCTGAAAGCACCCATGAAGTCCAAGGCCCGAAATTGATTTTCAACTCATTGTTTTTAAGCATGCAAGCATTTGATGATCAAGTTGAAATCTATAAAAGACTGTCTACAGGCTTGATTCTTGTACATATTTGCTTTTTTGGTCAACGGGAGCCCCAATCGCAGTCATTATGGCAAACACATTTAAATTTCAGAGAATATGTGCCGAACTATTTCAAGAAAACTATTTTGGAAAATAATCTCAGTTGTATTTTGTAACCCAGTTTATCTGAATATAAAATATTTGAGGTTTTTGTATGGTGTTTTCCAATGTTTCATATATATATATATATATATATATGAAACATTGGAAAACACCATACAAAAACCTCAAATATTTTATATATATATTAAACAGGAGAATGAAAGCAGGACGGGTCCACCCATTTCTTTCTTAAGTATAGGGTGGGTGCCACATAACTATGTCCTATCACAAATTATTCTTCCATGTAAAATGTAAGGAGCGAATAGAGTAGCTTTTAT
>ML792122.1:167888-180528 GCA_009831015.1 Picea engelmannii | reverse complement strand
AGTCCCTATTAATCATTACTCCGGTCCCGAAGGCCAACACAATAGGACCAGACTCCTATCATGTTATTCCATGCTAATGTATTCAGAGCATAAGCTTGCTTTGAGCACTCTAATTTTTTCAAAGTAACAACACCGGAACCGCGACCTAGCCAATTAAGGCCAGGAGCACGCCACCGACAAAAGGGATGGAAGGGCAGGTGCACACCGAGTAGGCGGACCGACCTTTACGACCCAAGATCCAACTACGAGCTTTTTAACTGTAACAACTTAAATATACGCTATTGGAGCTGGAATTACCGTGGCTGCTGGCACCAGACTTTCCCTCCAATGAATCCTCGTTAAGGGATTTAGATTGTACTCATTCCAATTACCAGACTCGATGAGCCTAGTATTGTTATTTATTTTCACTACCTCCCCATGTCAAGATTGGGTAATTTGTGTGCCTGTTGCCTTCCTCGGATGTGGGAGCCGTTTCTCAGGATCCATCTCCAGAATCGAACCCTAATTCTCCGTCACCCGTCACCACCATGGTAGGCCTCTATCCTACCATCGAAAGTTGATAGGGCAGAAATTTGAATGAAGCATCACCAACACAAGGGTTGTGCGATCCGTCGAGTTATCATGATTCACTGGAGAAGCGGGCAAGCCTGCGCTAGCCTTTTATCTAATAAATGCATCCCTTCCAAAGAGTTGGGACTTGGTTCACGTATTAGCTCTAGAATTACTACGGTTATCCGAGTAGTAGGGTACCATCAAAGAAACTTCAAGTGATTTAATGAGCCATCTGCAGTTTCATAGTCTGAATTAGTTCATACTTAGACATGTATGGCTTAATCTTTGAGACAAGCATATGACTACTGGCAGGATCAACCAGGTAACACCCTAGCACTTGAAAAGGCATCCAAAGACTCTCCATATAGAGCACACTCTGAACACCCATCAAGTTAGGGAGATTTCAACAAAAATACAAAAACCGTGTTAGCTTTTATACCCTGCCCTCAAGGGAACGAGCAATAGGAGGACGTGCACAAACAAGACAAGGTTAGAATGGATATGCCCTCATGAAGCCTCAAAACAACCAAATCAGAGAGAAGATAAGGGAAACGACCAAAGCCTCCAACCTTCCAAACAACGCATCAAGGTGTCCTCGGGATCCATGGCACTAGTCCAATACCAGCGTCAATGTGGTGTTGCCCGTCGAAACGGACCCTGCAGCCACCTTAACCCGTAGACAAAAGAAGGTGAGAACGTCCACAAGCTCCGCTCCTCCTCCTCCTTTCTCAAATTTCAATCCACGAAGCAAGTTCAATAGAGAACAAAGAGTGCCCCCCGGCATGGGCTCGAAACACTCGCAACAGAAAGAAGAAGAGGGGACAGTGAACCCTCCAACCTTCCAAACAATGCATCAAGGTGTCCTCAGGATCCATGGCACTAGTCGAATACCAGCGTCAATGTGGTGCTGCGCGCCGAAACGGCCCCTGCGGCCACCTTAAACCGTAGAAAAAAGAAGGTGAGAATGTCCCCCAACCCCACTCCCTCCTCCTTTCTCAAATTTTGATCAACGAAGTGGGTTCAACCGAGAACAAAGAGCGCTCCCGACATGGGCTCAAAACAACCGCAACAAAATGAAGAAGAGGAGACAGCGAGCCCTCCAGGCTTCCAAACAACACATCAAGTTGTCCTCGGGATCCATGGCACTAGTCCAATACCAGCGTCAATGTGGTGTTGCCCGCTGAAACAGCCCCTGCGACCACCTTAACCCGTAGACAAAAGAAGTTGAGAACATCCCCAACCGCACTCCCTCCTCCTATCTCAATCTTTGGTCCATGAAGTGTGATCAGTCAAGAACAAAGGGTGCTCCCGACATGGGCTCGAAACAACCACAACAAAAAGAAGAAGAGGGGATAGTGAACCCTTCAAACTTCTGAACAAATGCATCAAGGTGTCCTCAGGATCCATGACACTAGTCCAATACCAGCGTCAATGTGGTGCTGCCCGCCGAAACGGCCCCTGCGGCCACCTTAACCAGTAGACAAAAGAAGCTGAGAACGTCCCCGATCTCCCCTCCTCCACTTTCGCTCACACATAGTGGGATCACCAAAAAACGCTCCTGGCAAGGGTGGAAACAACCAAAACAGAGAGGAAGAGGTAGGGAATAGTGAAACCCTCCAACCTTCCAGACTACACATCGAGGTGTCCTCGGGATCCACAGCACTAGTCCTCAACAAGCGACAATGTGGTGCTGCCCACCAAAATGGCCCCTGCGGCAAACCTTAATTCATTGACAATGCATGGCCCAAACAAGGTGGAAACATCATCCCCGAAACCTCCATCCCCTTTTTCCATATGAGATGCAAGGGAAAAGCCAACAGCTCCGCACAAAAGCAAGCCACATTAATAATAAACCTCGAAGCCAACGCAACCAAAGGGGACATGCACGTTGAAGGAATGAACACCCATAAGTTAGCCCCAAAAGGAGGCATTCCTCACACCGCCCGACAAAAATGTGAGCACAGAAAAAGAATTCAGGAGGGAAAATGTTCCCAACCCAAAAATCTTTCCCGTTGCATGCTCTTGAATGTATGCATCTCTCCTTCAACAATGCCAACATGGAAAGAGTACAAGCACCACAACAAATTGGCACCCTAGAGTGCCAATCAATGAAAAGGAAAAGCCCTCTCAGGGAGCCATAAAAATCCCTCAAACTCCACGTACATAGAATGGAAAGGGGTTTTTCTTACAAGTGCCTCCCACAACGAGCATTGCCAACATTACCGCTCATGTGTTACCAAGCAGAGACGACAAAAAACTGGATGTCGACCACCCTACAAATGACCCAAGGCCAATCTTCAGGCAGACCTGACAACTAGCTCGTTTCTCGCACCACCTTTCGCACGAATGGAAAACCTCCACCGTCAAACATCATAATAACGAGGCGAGAACCAACCAACCCTGTAAATGGGACTAGGCCAAATCTTCAGGTGGACCCGGTAGGAAGCTCCTTTTTATGACATCACCCCTGGCAAAAAATGCCAATCCGACAAAACCGACCGAAGGGCCCGTGACACGACTCATGTGCTACCGAGAATTTTTTTCTAATCCATACAACAACAGATGCAAGGCCCCGCAAGGAAGCCACAACAATCACTCAAACTCCACGAACCATGAAGAAGAGTTCTCATTCAAAGCACCTCCCAAGACGAGCTTCTCTGCACTTACCACTCATGTGCTACTGAGCAACGTGATAACAAGCCACTAATCAACTAACCCTGCAAATGGCCCTAGGCCAATCTTTGGGTGGTGGACTCAACAGGCGGCTCCTTTTTATCACACCACCCCTCACATGAAAGATGGAGCTTCACTACGCTTACTGCTCATGTGCTACTGAGCAATGTGATAACAAGCCAAAAATTGACCAACCCTGTAAATGGCCCTAGACCAATCTTCAGGCAGACCCGGTAGGCAGGCTCCTTTTTATCACATCACCCCTGGCATGAAATGCCAAAATCCAACAAAATCGGAGGGCCTCGGACACGACTCACATGCTATACCAAGAAATTTTTCTTCTAAGCCATACAACAACAGATGCAAGGCACCACAAGGAAGCCACAACAATCACTCAAACTCCACAACAAGTGAAGAAGAGTTCTCTTTCAAAGCACCTCCCGAGATGAGCTTCGCTACACTTACCACTCATGTGCTACCAAGCAATGTGATAACAAGCCGATAATCAATCAACCCTGCAAATGGCCCAAGGCCAATCTTTGGGTGGACACAACATGCAGCTCCTTTTTTTCACATCACTTCTCGCACAAAATGCGGAAATCCAACAAAACCAAAGATCCAACAACCCAACTCGCATGTTACCAAGAATTTTCCAAATGCAAGGGGCCCTGCAAGGAAGCCACAATGATCACCCAGACTCCAGGACGAGTGGAGAAGAGTTCTCTCTTTCAAAGTGCCTCCCAAGATGAGCTTCACTACCGCTTACCGCTCATGTGCTACCGAGCAACGTGTGATAACAAGCCGAAAACCGACCAACCCTACAAATGGCCCTAGTCCAATCTTCGAGTGGACCCGGTAGGCAGCTCCATTTTATCACTCACATCACCCCTTGCACGAAATGCCAAATCCAACAAAACAAAACTGAAGAGTCGGGGACACAGCTCATGTGGGGAAAAACTCGAAGTTCCCCAAAGGCAAGGCCAGGCGAGTTCGCAAGAGGGGTGCCCAACTGAGAAAAAACATGGGGTTTCCAGAGGCAACGCAAGGCAAGTTGGCGAAAGGGGCACCCAAAACGAGGCGAGTTGGCAATAGGAGGGCCCAACCAAGTAAACTGAAAGAGACAACCACATAGGTGCAGTGGGGAAAAATCTTGGGGTTTCCAGAGGGAACGCGAGGCAGCTGGCAAGAGGAGCGCCCAAAACCAAGGCGAGTTGGCAAGAGGAGAGCTTAACCAACAAAACCGAAGGGGGCTGGCGACAGAGGTGCGTGGGGGAAAAAACTTGGGGTTTCCAAAGGCAAAGCAAGGCGAGTTGGTGAAAGGGGCGCCCAAAACCGAGGCAAGTCGGCAAGAGGAGTGCCCAATCGACAAAACCGAAACAACAACGACTGAGGTGTGGTGGGGAAAAGACTTGGGTTTTCCAGAGGGAACACAAGGCGAGTCGGCCGAAGGGGCTCCCAAAACCGAGGCGAGTGGCCAAGAGGAGCGCCCAACCAACAAAACTGAAAGAACAATGACAGAGGTGCGGTGGGGAAAAAACTTGGGGTTTCCAGATGGAACGCAAGGCGAGTCGGACAAAGGGGTGCCCAAAACTGAGGCGAGTCGGTAAGAGGAGCACCCAACCAACAAAACCGAAAGAACAACGACAGAGGCGCGATGGGGGAAAAACTTGGGGTTTCCAGAGGGAACGCAAGGCGACTTGGCCAAAGGGGCACCCAAAACCGAGGCAAGTCGACAAGAGGAGTGTCCAACCAACAAAACCGAAAGAACAACAATAGAGGCGCGGTGGGGAAAAAACTTGGGGTTACAAGAGGGAACACAAGGCGAGTCGTCCAAGGGGGCGCCCAAAACCGAGGCGAGTCGCCAAGAGGAGCACCCAACCAACAAAACTGAAAGAACAGTGACAAAGGTGCGGTGGGAAAAAAACTTGGGGTTTCCAGAGGGAACGCAAGGCGACTCGGTCAAAGGGGCGCCCAAAACCGAGGTGAGTCGCCAGGAGGAGCACCCAACCAACAAAACTGAAAGAACAGTGACAGAGGCGCGGTGGGGAAAAAACTTAGGGTTTCCAGAGGGAACGCAAGGCGAGTCAACCAAAGGGGCGGCCAAAACCAAGGTGAGTCGCCAAGAGGAGCGCCCAACCAACAAAATCGAAAAAACAGAGACAAAGGAGTGGTGGGGAAAAAACTTCGGCTTTCCAGAGGGAACGCAAGGCGACTCGGCCAAAGGGGCGCCCAAAACCGAGGCGAGTCGCCAGGAGGAGCGCCCAACCAACAAAATCGAAAGACCAGTGATAGAGGCGCGGTGGGGAAAAAACTTGGGGTTTCCAGAGGGAACGCAAGGCGAGTCGGCCAGAGGGGCACCCAAAACCGAGGCAAGTCACCAAGAGGAGTGCCCAACCAACAAAACCGAAAGAGCCAGTGACAGAGGTGCAGTGGGGAAAAAACTTGGGGTTTTCAGAGGGAATGCAAGGCGAGCCAGCTAAATGGGCACCCAAAACCAAGGCAAGTCGACAAGAGGAGCACGCAACCAACAAAACCGAAAGAACAAGCGACAGAGGTGCGGTGGGGAGAAAACTTGGGGTTTCCAGAGGGAATGCAAGGAGAGTCGGCCAGAGGGGCACCCAAAACTGAGGCGAGTCACCAAGAGGAGCTCCCAATGAACAAAACCTACAGAGCCGCCAACGTGCGGTGGGGAGAAAACTTGGGGTTTCCAGAGGGAATGCAAGGTGAGTCGGCCAGAGGGGCGTCCAAAACCGAGGCGTGTCGCCAAGAGGAGCGCCCAACCAACAAAACCCAAAGAGCCGACGATAGAGGTGCGATGGGGAGAAAACTTGGGGTTTCCAGAGGGAACGTAAGGCGAGTCAGCCAGAGGGGCGCCCAACACCGAGGCGAGTTTCCAAGAGGAGCGCCCAACAAACAAAACCCAAAGAGCCAATGACATAGGTGCGGTGGGAAGAAAACTTGGGGTTTCCAGAGATTACGCAAGGCAATTCGGCCAGAGGGGCGCCCACCACCGAGGTAGAGTCGCCAAGAGGAGCGCCCAACCAACAAAACCCAAAGAGCCAGCGACAGAGGTGCGGTGAAGAGAAAACTTGGGGTTTCCAGAGGGAACGCAAGGCGAGTCGGCCAGAGGGGCGCCCAACATGGAGGCGAGTCGCCAAGAGGAGTGCCCAACCAACAAAACCCAAAGAGCCAGCGACAAAGGTCTGGTGGGGAGAAAACTTGGGGTTTCCAGAGGGAATGCAAGGCGAGTCGGCCAGAGGGGCGCCCAAAACAGAGGCGAGTTGCCAAGAGGAGCACCCAACCAACAAAACCGAAAGAGCCAACGACAGAGGTGCGGTGGGAAGAAAACTTGGGGTTTCCAGAGGGAACGTAAGGCGAGTCGGCCAGAGGGGCACCCAAAACCGAGGTGAGTCGCCAAGAGGAGCACCGAACCAACAAAACCCAAAGGGCCAAGGACGGAGGTGCGGTGGGGAGAAAACTTGGGGTTTCCAGAAAGAACGCAAGGCGAGTCGGCGAGAGGGGCGCCCAAAACCAAGGTGAGTCGCTAAGAGGAGTGCCCAACCAACAAAACCCAAAGAGCCAGTGATAGAGGTGCTGTGGGTGGAAAAACTTGGG
The DNA here is from genome assembly GCA_009831015.1 of Picea engelmannii. NCBI lineage: Eukaryota > Viridiplantae > Streptophyta > Pinopsida > Pinales > Pinaceae > Picea > Picea engelmannii. The sequence goes on along the minus strand of ML792122.1, from coordinate 173,688 downwards.
GTTTCCAGAGGGAAAGCAAGGCGAGTTGGTCAGAGGGGTGCCCAAAACCGAAGCGAGTCGGCAAGAGGAGCGCCCAACAAAGAAATCTGAAGGGGCCAACGATAGAGGTGTGGTGGGGAAAAAACATGGGCTTTCCAGAGGGAACGCAAGGCGAGTTGGCCAAAGGGGCACCCAAAACCGAGGAGAGTTGGCAAGAGGAGTGCCCAAATGCAACACAAGGCGAGCTCGTGAGATGGGCACCCAAACGAAAAAATGATCTGCAGCGAAAACGACCACACAAGGGAGCACTAGGCTAAAAGACGAGCTACAGGATGGATAAGAACAAATTTTGGCTTGGAGGTAGACTTTTTAATACAGCCTCACCAACGTTGGGTGCCCCAATGCAACGCAAGGCGCGTCCGCAAGATGGGCTCCCAAACGCAACGCAAGGCGAGTTCTCAAGATGGGTGCCCAAATGAAAAAACCGATCTGCAACGAAAACGTCCACACAAGGGAGCAATAGGATAAAAGAATAGTTGGAGGATGGATAAGAACAAATTTTGGCTTGGAGGTAGACTTTTTAATACGGCCTCACCAAGGTTGGGCGCCCCAACGCAACGCAAGGCGCGTCCGCAAGATGGGCACCCAAACGCAACGCAAGGCGATTTCGCAAGATGGGCGCCCAAACGAAAAACTCATCCGCAACGAAAACGTCCACACAAGGGAGCACTAGGCTAAAAGACGAGTTGGAGGATGGATAAGAACAAATTTTGGCTTGGAGGTAGACTTTTTAATACGGCCTCACCAAGGTTGGGCGCCCCAACGCAACGCAAGGCACGTCCGTAAGATGGGCGCCCAAACGCAATGCAAGGCACGTCCGCAAGTTGGGCGCCCCAACGCAAAGCAAGGCATGCCCGCAAGTTGGGCGCCCCAACGCACATTCGCAACGCAAATGCAAGGCACGTCCGCAATGCAAGGCACATCCGCACGTCCGCAAGTTGGGCGCCCCAATGCAACGCAACACAAGGCACGTCCGCAAGATGGGCGCCCAAACGAAAAACTCATTTGCAACGAAAATGTCCACACAAGGGAGCACTAGGCTAAAATACGAGTAGGAGGATGGATAAGAACAAATTTTGGCTTGGAGGTAGACTTTTTAATACGACCTCACCAAGGTTGGGCGCCCCAATGCAATGCAAGGCATGTCCGCAAGATGGGCGCCCAAACGCAACGCAAAGCACGTCCTCAAGTTGGGCGCCCCAATGCAAAGCAAGGCACGTCTGCAAGTTGGGCGCCCCAACGCACGTCCGCAACGCAAACGCAAGGCACGTCCGCAACGCAAGGCATGTCCGCATGTACGCAAGTTGGGCGCCCCAACGCAACACAACGCAAGGCACGTCCGCAAGATGGGCGCCCAAACGAAAAACTCATCTGCAACGAAAACGTCCGCACAAGGGAGCACTAGGCTAAAAGACGATCTGGAGGATGGATAAGAACAAATTTTGGCTTGGAGGTAGACTTTTTAATACGGCCTCACCAAGGTTGGGTGCCCCAATGCAATGCAAGGCACGTCCGCAAGATGGGCGCCCAAACACAATGCAAGGCACATCCACAAGTTGGGCGCCCCAACGCAAAGCAAGGCACGTCCGCAAGTTCGGCACCCCAATGCAAGTCTGCAACACAAACGCAAGGCACGTCCGCACGTTCGCAAGTTGGGCACCCCAACGCAACGCAAGGCACGTCCGCAACATGGGCGCCCAAATGAAAAACTCATCCGAAAACGAAAACGTCCACACAAGGGAGCACTAGGCTAAAAGACAAGCTGGAGGATGGATCAGAACAAATTTTGGCTTGGAGGTAGACTTTTTAATACGGCCTCACCAAGGTTGGGCGCCCCAACGCAACGCAAGGCATGTCCACAAGATGGGCGCCCAAACGCAACGCAAGGCACGTCCGCAAGTTGGGCGCCCCAACAAAAAGCAAGGCAGGTCCACAANAGGGAGCACTAGGCTAAAAGACGAGCTGGAGGATGGATCAGAACAAATTTTGGCTTGGAGGTAGACTTTTTAATACGGCCTCACCAAGGTTGGGCGCCCCAACGCAACGCAAGGCATGTCCACAAGATGGGCGCCCAAATGCAATGCAAGGCACGTCCGCAAGTTGGGTGCCCCAACGAAAAGCAAGGCAGGTCCGCAAGTTGGGCGCCCCAATGCACGTCCGCAACACAAACGCAAGGCACGTCCGCAAGTTGGGCGCTCCAACGCAATGCAAGGCACGTTTGCAAGATGGGCATCCAAACGAAAAACTCATCCGCAACGAAAACGTCCACACAAGGGAGCACTAGGCTAAAAGATGAGCTGGAGGATGGATAAGAACAAATTTTGGCTTGGAGGTAGACTTTTTAATACGGCCTCACCAAGGTTGGGAGCCCCAATGCAACGCAAGGCACGTCCGCAAGATGGCCGCCCAAACGCAACGTAAGGCACGTCCGCAAGTTGGGCGCCCCAACGCAAAGAAAGGCACGTCCACAAGTTGGGTGCCCCAACGCACGTCCGCAACGCAAACGCAAGGCACGTCCGCAACGCAAGGCACGCCCGCAAGTTGGGCGCCCCAACGCAACGCAACGCACGTCCGCAAGTTGGGCCCCCCAACGCAACGCAACGCACGTCCGCAAGATGGGCACCCAAACGAAAAACTCATCCGCAATGAAAACGTCCACACAAGGGAGCACTGGGCTAAAAGACAAGATGGAGGATGGATAAGAACAAATTTTGGCTTGGAGGTAGAATTTTTAATACGACCTCACCAAGGTTGGGTGCCCCAACGCAACGCAAGGCACATCCGCAAGATGGGCGCCCAAATGCAACACAAGGCACGTCCGCAAGTTGGGCGCCCCAACGCAAAGCAAGGCACGTTCGCAAGTTGGGCACCCCAAGGCACGTCCGTAACGCAAATGCAAAGCACGTCCGCAACGCAAGGCACGTCTGCACGTCCACAAGTTGGGCTCCCCAACGCAAAGCAAGGCATGTCCGCAAGTTGGGCGCCCCAAGGCACGTCCGCAACGCAAACGCAAGGCACGTCTGCAACGCAAGGCACGTCCGCACGTCTGCAAGTTGGGCGCCCCAATGCAATGCAATGCAAGGTACGTCCGCAAGATGGGCGCCCAAACGAAAAACTCGTCTGCAATTGAAACGTCCACACAAGGGAGCACTAGGCTAAAAGACGAGCTGGAGGATGGATAAGAACAAATTTTGGCTTGGAGGTATACTTTTTAATATGGCCTCACCAAGGTTGGCCGCCCAAACGCAACGCAAGGCACGTTCACAATATGGGCGCCCAAACACAACGCAAGGCACGTCCGCAAGTTGTGCACCCCAACGCAAAGCAAGGCACATCCGCAAGTTGGGCACCCCAAGGCACGTCCGCAACGCAAACACAAGGCACATCCGCAACGCAAGGCATGTCCGCACGTCCACAAGTTGGGCACTCCAACGCAATGCAAGGCACGTCCGCAAGATGGGCACCCAAACGAAAAACTCATCCGCAACGAAAACGTCCACACAAGGGAGCACTAGGCTAAAAGACGAGTTGGAGGATGGATAAGAACAAATTTTGGCTTGGAGGTAGACTTTTTAATACAGCCTCACCAAGGTTGGGCGCACCAACGCAACGTAAGGCATGTCCGCAAGATGGGCGCCCAAATGCAACACAAGGCACGTTCGCAAGTTGGGCGCCCCAACGCAAAGCAAGGCACGTCCGCAAGCTGGGCACCCCAACGTAAACGCAAGGCACGTCCGCAAGTTGGGCGCCCCAACGCAACGCAAGGCACGTCCACAAGATGGGTGCCCAAACGAAAAAATCATCCACAACAAAAACGTCCACAGAAGGGAGCACTAGGCCAAAAGATGAGCTGGAGGGGGAAGACTCAAGACTTCCCTTGGTTGGAGTATGCGTGAGATAAAAATTGGCCACAACTGTTCAACGAGGTCGAGTGTCAGGGGGACGACAAGACCTAGGATAATTTGTGCCAGAGGTGGGACTAGGTGGACAAATTCAGAGGGCAGAGGTAAGTGGCATGTGGGATACTCTAAAGATATGGACGATGCCGGTAAGGGTGGACGATAAGTAATGCTCCAACCAAGGGTGACATGGGTTGTTGTTGGCCAAAAAGGGAAGTAGGTCGCCAAAGGTGACGACAAAAAAGGTAATGTAACGACTGAAAATAAAGGCGTTTGTATAATAAATAATGAATAATTGGGGGGAAGTGTACAAATACAGAAATGGGTGCCCCAGTGTGATATGGTGGGCCCGTGTAGGGAATAATTTGCTCAAAGAATTGATGAAGGGTGGGGGGCCCATGGGTGGGTTTCTGTATGAGGTAGGTGAAATGAAGGGATATTTGCAGATGGGTAGATGGATTGTGGATGAAAAGGAGGGTTCATGCTACTGCGGAGGTGCAACCCAACCATAGAACCGTGGAGAGATAATCTGGGAGTTCATTGGGAAAGCTAGCAAAATGAGGAGAAGGATTATGTTGTTGATTCGTGACATTATGTAAGACTATTGGGACTCCCATCCCTAAAGGGTTTTGAAAAACAACATGAGTGTCAGAAGTGCCAAAAGGTGTTATGAATGGGACAACTCATGTGGGTAAGAATGCTACTGGGTGACAGTACTGAAGATGCAAATGGAGGTGTGGGTACTGCAGAGGCGGGAATGGGGATCCTAGAGGTAAATGTTAGAGGGTGTGGCTGGAAATGTAAGTGCGATATAGAGGGAAAGACTACATGCCAGTGCTGAGTATATACCTGAAGGGGTTGTGCCAATATATGATGACCAAGTACCTGCACACATGAAAACCAAATACCCGACTTGAACAATATCTGAAGAGAATCGAAGATATGAACTTACATTTGATAAATGTGAATATCTGCATGCGTACCTGATCAGGGTATGAAAAATGGCATCCCAGGGGCTCAGGATGAAAAGAGGCCCAAGGACTACTGTGATGTAGATGACAGGATGTTGATCCCGTGGCTGAAGACAGATCAAGAAATGGACACTGTGGTCTCCTGGAATGGTGAGTGGAAGTTTGGCAAAAAGGCCTATATATAGCTGTAGGGCCCACATTGCCACCTCATTTGTACTTGTTTCTATAATGATTGGATGAGAAACACTCAGAGGAGATTGTGAGATTCGAGGAGGACGAGGCATCCAATTGAGGACCCACGAGCATCAGGTTATTGGTCTGATCATCCTGCATAGAATTAGGATTTCATTTTTTGGGCAGGGGTTGTACGGAGGGCCGTACATAGGTGTTTAGGGGTTATGGGCCCCACATGCATGGTGCAAGATACCAGGTATATAATATATGTAGAACAAAAATGACAGATTAACAATAAAATATCCATCATAATCTTCACAATACACAGAAATGATATACGAAATAGCAACAGAAACAACACTTTGATTCAGATAGAAATGTTCACAGGCCTCTTCGAGGGGGCAACCTCCAGTCGAGAAACGCTCTGTTACAATAATCTCCAAGCTAGGGTTTTTATACCCTTGACCCTTATTTATACTAAATGTGTCTATTAAGAGAAGCATCTAAAGGAAGATCCTTCTAGAAGCGGAAGCTTCTATCAGGTCTTCTTACATCTGCCTTATTCTATTTTATTGAAAGGTCTTATTAATATTAACCTTTATTACATCCGAATACATTGATCTACCTATGTGCGGGTTAGGACCTTAACATGTCCGCCCCCTTAAAAACATCCTTGTCCTCAAGGCTTGAGATGTGGAAACTGCTGCAGAATGGTAG
>ML792122.1:150117-160806 GCA_009831015.1 Picea engelmannii | reverse complement strand
AAGATCCTTCTAGAAGTGGAAGCTTCTATTAGGTCTTCTTACATCCGCCTTATTCTATTTTATTGAAAGGTCTTATTAATATTGACCTTTATTACATCCGAATACATTGATCTACCTATGTGCGGGTTAGGACCTTAACACACGGGCGATCTGGTAATAGGCGTGCACACGTGCACGCCTGTCCACCGGATAAACGCGCATGGGAGCACGGTGAAGGGGATTAAGGGCGCGCCTATTGGTTGGACAGGCGTGCACATGTGCGCGCCTGTCAGTTGAACATGCACGCACTTGTGAATGCCTGTATGGTGAACAGGCGCGCCTGAAAGCACGCCTGTGTAGTGAACAGGTGCGCACAGGTGCGCGCCTGTGGGTTGTATAGGCACGCATGTGTGCGTGCCTGTGGGTGAAAAAACCGTGCCGTGGAGGCAAGGTTGACGGGTATAAAACGTGTATTTTTTATGTTTTTGATTGTCCATGTGGCTGACTTAGGATGGTTTTGTGTTGTGCAGGTGAGTTGTGTGCACGATACCGATTGGTTGGTGAGAGCGGGATTGGTCCCAGCTACGAGACGTTGTGGTTATTGAGGAGCCAGGCGTACGTGTGACTTTGGCATCCTGTGGGTTTATGAAGTTCTTTGAGTGCCCCTTGATATGGGCGCAGGAGTGTCTCCTGCAGTTTCTTATCCTGATGTGGAGTCCGAACCTCCACTACTTCATAGTGCGAGGAGAGCAGATTCCCTTCACTGCAGTGGAGGACGTGTATTTTCTGACTGGGCTCCCATTTCGGGGAACACCCCTACCGGTGGAGCCGGTGCTTCCTAGGGATACACTGCTCATGACAGTGGGCCAGAGATATTGTTCGGGGCCGAACTATATGTCCGGCAGGCCGAACTATATGTCCGGCACAGTTGTGAGCATCGGGGCGATGGATACCCTAACACATCGCTACATAGCAGCGATGATTGTGAGAGTGTATGGGTCACTGGTAATGCAGCGGATCAGTGGTGGCCAGCTGATGGTGATGTAGAGAGTGTTGGCCAGTGAGAATTTCGCTTGGGGCTTATGCTACACTTGAGGATAGTGGGGCAGTTGGACCACTGTCAATCCATGGATATGAGGGAGTTTGCCTTCGGGTCCATCCTGGTGGCCTAGTTTTTGGAGAGGGTGTCGATGTTGCACCCTAGGATTCTATTGGGTGCACCTGGGGTGCGAGAGCCACGGTTGAGGCGGTGGTCGACTGTGTTTCTTCGCCATTGTGGTGGTGAGGGTGGCCACTTCTTCACTGTAGAGGTGACACAGTTATGGTGGAAGATGTCACAGGTGATACTGTGGTACTCTTATTCCAGGGTTAACTTCCGAGATGATTCGAACATGGTGCTAACTCCAGGGGAGGTGTTTGACCGCCGAGGTATGTTGATTGATGATGTTGATACGTATGTTTTTGTGTTTTTTGAGATAGAATTCCATATGTATATGATATAATGTTGATACTATCTATTGTTGGTTTGTATGTGCAGATGTGGCACCTCGCGGGTGCGACGTGGAGTTGCAGAGAGCGTCGGCTTGTCAGGAGCTGGAGAGACTACCGCAGGGATAGGGACGTCGGTGTGAGGATGTTGCGGTGTGACCAGCTGAGCCAGAGAGAGCAGCGAGGAGACGTCGGTTTGATGACCCTGGTGTTGTGCCATCACACGCTCCTTCGATGGCTGCTGGAGTGGATTTTGAGGACATACACCGTCGTCTGGAGGTGGTGTTACAGGATGTGCCTGAGGGCATATGGTCTCGCATCCAGGATGACGGGATCCTGGAGCAGTGTGTGGGGGTGTCGCCGCCATGGCGGGCCATAGTACAACAAGAAGCAGTGGTTGCTACGATGAAGTCTGGACAACTACCACCAGGGTAGGAGGGGCCGGTAGGGGGTGGACCACCACCGCCCGGGGCAGGTGGTGGTGGGCCACCACCACCTGAGGGAGGAGGAGGCGATCGTGCTCTATGCATTGATGTATATATATTTTTTGTATATAGGCTAGTGAGCCCATTTTGTACCGAGGTGCTTCATTGGCCCGCAGATAGTTGTATTTTTGTATGTAAACAGTTGGATGACACCGTGGACCTTTTGATATATACATGAGTATACATTTTTGAGATCTATGTGGTGTTTACATGTGTTTTGTTAATGTACTGATGATGTCTAATCTATATATGTGATGACAGTTTGTGTTATATGCTTATGTATGTGTAGAGGTAGCTTGATGTGATATATGCCAGTCTAACACAATATTAGCTAGGTTATCTGTAATTTGATTCAATTGTCTTGGAATATGTGTAAATGTAATGGAATCAAAATGTCAAGATAAAAGTCTAACTTGCAGGTATTTGCGAAAGAGGTAAGGATCACGAATGCGGTACACATTGTTGAGCTGGAGTACGACTAGTTGAGATTCAAGGAAGATGCTAAGGTGATGAATACAATGATGTTGGGAATTGGCCAGGAGGCCAATGATGGTGATGTATTCAGCTTGCTTGTTGGTTGTTGAACCCAAACATATGCCGCTCGAATGGAGCATTTCATGTGACGGGGTGTAGAGAGCCCAAGTAGTCGAAGCGAGATTTTGTGTCCAACGGCTGGTGCCATCGACGTAACCAATGTGGTAGGCTGGTGGAGGAAGCATCTGTCAATAGCAAAAAGGATAGTTTAGACATGAGGGAGGGAAAAAAGATTAAAAATGCTATAAAAGAAATAACCTAAAAGTAGAATGACTACGTTTAAGCGTAAAATTTCTTGAGATACAACCCGTTGACAGGTTCTTTGAGAGAGAGGCCTTTAGGGGAGGACAGGATGTATGCGCCTTTGGTGAGGCAATGTTGGATAATATATGGGCCATGCCAGAGTGACTCGAATTTTCCATGGACAAAGGTATCATGGGCGATATCGTAAGCCAGGACGAGGTCGCCTTCGCGAAATGAGCGAAGGTTGACATGTTGATCAAAGGAAGCCTTGAATCATTTTTTAGCTACCTCGTTGTTCTGTAATGAAGATCGACGATCTTCATCCAGAGTCTCTAAGTTCAACAAGCACTACTCCATTGGAGCAGTGTCGGGTAATAGATCAATTGCGGTGTGTAAGGTGGGAATTTCGCACTCAATGGGAAGTGTGGCCTCGATCCCATGGACTAGATGAAATGGTGTGAAACTAGTAGTTGTTTTCACGGACGTACGGTAAGCCCATATCGTGGAAAATAACATATGATGCCAATTGGTTTTATGTTTATTAACCGTGTGCTGCAACATGGTCTTGAGGACTTTGTTAACTACTTCAACCTATCCATTAGACTGAGGGTAATATGGAAAGGAAAACTCGTGAGAGAACCCTAACCGAGATGAGAGTTCGATGGAGATCTCATTCTCGAAGTGTTTCCCATGATCAGAAACGAGTTGGAGTGGTACTCCAAAGTGGTATATGACATGGTTAAAGAAAAAACATGTTGCATTGTCAGTGGTGTTGTTGAAGGTGGGCATAGCTTCTGCCCATTTGGTGAAGTAATCAACGATGACAACAATGTATTTGTGACCATTGCTGGAGGGGGGATTACAAGTCATGAAGTCGATGCCCCATTTACAAAAAGGGCCAGCAGTGATGATGGGATGAAGAAGAGTGGGGGGAGCTCGGGCTTTATTGGCATAGAGCTGACATTGCTCACATCGTTTCACGGCGTGAATGCAATCGTGAAACAAGGTAGGCCAAAAGTAACCAGCTCGGATAATCTTCTGAGCAATGGATATGCCCGAAAGATGGCCCCCACAGACGTCATTATGGCAATCATTTAAGACTCTATCGACCTCGTCAATAATCAAGCATCGACGAAGAATGGTGTCGACTCCCCGTCGGTATAGGATGTCTCTGACGAGGAGGTAGCGAGGGGCCTGATGTCTAATACGACGACGATCATCTCATGAAAGGTGGTTACTGAACTTTTGAGTTCGGAGGTAGGCGAGGAGGTCGTTGTACCAAGGATCATCTGAGGTGATGTAAAAGAGATGTTCGCTGGGAAATTCAGTGTTTACGGGGGCATTGGTGGTGTCAGAGGGGAGGGCCCTGACAAGTTTGGCGAGAACAAGGGCCTTCTTACTCTTAGGTGTTGAGAATTCGAGGTCGTACTCCTGAAGGATAAAGATCCATCGAGCAAATTTTCCGTTAAATTGTTGACGACTGAGCAAGTACTGCATAGGGTTGGAATCTGCGACGACCTTTGTTGTGCGAAGCAAAATGTAGTGGCACAGTTTCTGGACTACGAGGATGACTGCAAGAGAAAGTTTCTCTTCGTGTTTATACTGCAAGGGTGGCCATGAGAGGTTTTTACTAACATAATAAATGATGTGCTTGTGATTTTCATCACCTTGTTGGACGAGAACTCTTGCTACTGATACAGTTGATGCTGATACGTAGAGGATATAGTCGCGATTGTAGTTAGGCGCACTGATTAAAGGTGCATTCGAGAGTGTTGTTTTAATATCGTCAAAGGACTGTTGGGCATGGTCATCCCAGTGAAAAGGGATTTCATGACGTAGTAATCAAAGGAAACTGTGTGCGCATATGGCGTAGTCTGGGACAAATCGTTGTAGAAATTTAGCTTTCCCCTGTAGGCTCTGAAGTTGACATAAATTCCAAGGAGGTAGAATTTCGGTGATGGCTTGGACTTTGAGGGGGTCCATGGTAATACCACTTTGGGAAACAATAAAGTTGAGGAGGCACCTTGCGGTGACACAGAACAAGCACTTGAGAGGATTCAAGCGGATGTTGTACTGACAACACCGTTGAAAGATGATTCATAAATCATCAAGATGTTGGGTGCGTTTCTTGGATCGAGTTGTGAGGTCATCCAAGTAGGCGAGGATGATATGAGCCAGATCATGAACGATGTATGTCATAGCCCGCTGGAAAGTTGCGCCAACATTCTTTAAGCCGAAAGGTATGACACGATATGCAAAAGTACCCCAAGGGGTAGTAAATGCGGTTTTATATTGATCGGTTAGGTGGATTTGAATCTGATTATAACCAGAGAATTCGTCCATAAAGGATAGAGCCTCTTGGCCGATGCAGTCGTCGATAATTTGATCGATGAAAGGCGTTGGAAAGTTGTCTTTGGGACATGCGTGATTGAGTTAATGAAATTCTATGCAAATGCGGATAGTGCCCTATTTTTTGTTAACGGGTACATGGTTGGAAACCCATGAGGTATAGGTGATGGGGTAAATGAACCCGACAACGTGTAATTTGTCAATTTCATCTTTGATGGTTGCAGCTTTGGATGGGTGTAGCGGTCGTTGTTTTTGACGAACTAGTGTAATGTCGGGCCAGGTGTCGATGCGATGTTCGACAATGGAGGGATCGAGGCTAGGCATTTCTGTGTACGACCAAGAAAAAATATCCCGATATTCTTGGAATAGGGCTTTATATGCGGTGATTTCTTGAGGAGTGCAAGCAACTCCAATAATGATTTCCTCGACGATGCCATTTTTAATGGAAATGTCGATTTTAATGGTTGGGGAAATGTTGGCCATGTTGCCTTCTTCAAAAGCATCAGGGGAAGGAATGGGGTTTTTGAACCAGTCGATAGGCCCTGATGGGATAAAGTCCTTGGTTTCGACTGCATAAATGGGGTTTTGGTTAGGAGGCATGGAGGCTTCCTGTGGAGAGAAGAGTGCGCGATGGTGTAGCGCATCCCAGGGGAGGTCTGGGTGGTTTAACTCTTCGAGTATTTCCTCATCGCATTGGAAGTGACGGGAATACAAGGGGTCATGAGGAGTGATGTCGGTGAAAGTGGTCGTGTGGTTGCCCCCTGGTGAGGAAGAAGCAGGGGGAACAATGTTAGGAGATGGTGAGGGTTCACTCGACATAAACCATATATTAAAGTACTGAGGGGTAGTCGTGGTAGTTGGGTGTAAAATATCTGTAGGGGAATGAGCGAGAGAGTTGGGGGGATTGGGGGGTGAATCCTTAGATAAGTCTTTTAAGAACCAGGGAGGCGTTGGAAGGGCCTCGGGTGCAGGAGAAATGACATGAAGATCCTCTAATGATGAGGTAATGTCAATTATCGCCTCTGTGGGCTGTTGAAGCAGGGTCAATTGGCATTGCCTGTATTCAAGGATCATAGGACACTGGTATGTAAAATGAGCTAATGAGTCACAGAGAGAGCAAGGTCATCTTGTACATTCATTGACTGAAGTGGTGACATAACGGATGTCGGTGATATTTGTTGAGGAGTACATAGCAGGACTGGGGTTTCTCTGGAAGTTCTGGTGTACTACGGCTAATGTCTACCGAAAGCGTGGCAGTGTTGGGAAATGGTGGGTATAATGGCCATATTCTGAACATATAGCATAAGATAATTTGGTCCGCAACCATTTACTACTAGAAGGGGGAGTGTTGGTGGCAGGACTGACTGTAGTGGCGAGTGTTGGGGGAGTGTGATTGAGTGGAATCAAATTCCGTAACTCTGGTAGAGATGGGCAAGTGTTGGTTGGATGGCCCTCTTTCTCACATAATGTGTAAGGTGGTGGGATGAGTGGAGGAAGTGGAGTTGTAAGCTCCTTCTTCTTTCTCCTGCCCCCAGCTATGGCAGGGGGGTTAGTGAGTGGGGGTGTGGTGGGGGTAAGTATGGGAATCGTCATGGGGATTCCTTCTTTTTGGGGGGGAAGGGATGGTCGAGGGACCATCTCTGGTGGGTGTAAATACCAAACTGGGATTGCTAACACCATATTAGGTAGTGTGAGCGTTGYGGCTACTTGAAAAGCTTTGATGCCTGGTGGAGGGTAAAAGAAGGGAATTTCGGTAATGTCTTGGGGAACTGTCTCCTAAATTGGAATGTGTCCTTGGGGAGAGGTGGAATCATGGATTGGTGGGGTTGACGAGTGTACAAGAGGTTCTTGAGGGGGGGTTTCTACGATGAGTGGGACATCAGATATGATAGAAGCCTCGGTAGGAGGAAGGGTATCCTCTGTGTGCATTGCGTTAGATGATACGACGCATACTTGATTGGAAGGATGAAGGAGTGGTGGTGCTCCATGGTAAGTTCCTAACAAATATGGATCTTTAAAAATCCCAAGATCCATATCGACGAGTGGATATGTGTCGTGGATTGTGTAAATGAGAGGAAGAATGTTATCGATGTTGGCAGATGGATTAGGCTCGTAATGTGAGACTTGGTCAATGGTAACGATCTTCCCATTGTGAGGGAACATCATTGTTCGAAAGATGGAAGATGCCACTGCCTTCATAGTGTACATGTAGCTATGACCGAACAAGATATTATAATTGAGTGGGGCATCGATAACTTCGATATCGATGAGAATAATCTTGCCCCCGAGTTCGACGGGGACATTTTGGAAGATCCCTTTAGGAGAGGATGGTCACCCGTCATAAGCTCATAAGGTGATGGTAGAGGGAATGAGTTCGGGGGAACCGAGCTTCTTCCATACCATTTTAGACATAATGCATGTAGATGCAACTTCATCAATGATACACCGATGAATGGTGATGTTCTGTATTTTTACTGGTATTTGAAAAGTGCTCAAGGCGGGAAGACGAGGTTCTCCGCTGTCAAGATCAAAGGTAATGAGTTGGGTATCTGCGGGGTCGACTACCCCCAAGGTGGAAAGTAATGATTTCCGCTGAGTAGGACAAGTCTGGAGTACCTCCAAAACTGACATGGTAGACAGGGATTGTGCTAAGTCATCTACCAAACTATAGTTATGAGCTGCCCTAGCCTATGGGTTGTAGACATTCCTACGCAATGGGATATGAGGGATGCGAAGAGGTGGCTCGGCGGTAGGGCGAGGAATCACCAACGGGGGTCCCTTCGGTGTAGGGTTTGTCTCTGGAGGGATGGGAGGAGACTCAGTGGGTGCATGATACCGACGATTACATGTTTGCAGATGGATTTCTTCCTCACTAGTGAAGAGAATTGTGTAGTCTGCTGGATTTTGGGGGTTGAGGTATTGTCCCACCTGAGGTGGGGGATGTTGTGTGTCCTGTTGGGTGTTTATCACACCTTGATGTGGAATAGGATTTTGTAGCACGGCAGGAGGGGGTTGTTGCACGTATTGTTGTGGTGCTTGTTGAGGGGCAGGTGGTGTTGGAGGATGGGGAAGACTACCAGAGTCTTTCAAAAATTTGAAATCAACGATTTGGGGGCAATGATGAGTGTAATGGCCGAACTCACCACAAAGGGCACAAGGGAAGTTGGTTTTAACATTATTGTTATTTATCCCTTGGCGTTTATTATTATTGACCCCCTGGGGGTTTTGATGCCCCTGGTTCTGGTTTCCCCTAGTGGATTGGTGTTGTTGGAGTTGATTCCCACCTTGACCTGGGTTGTTGTTATTCTTGTTCCGTCCTTTCTTTTTGGCATTGTTCGATGGATGGGTTGGATTGGCCGTATTCAGCTGTTCAAAATTTTGGTATTGCTGAACGGTAGAGGGTTGAACAAAATTCACCCCTGCATGAGGATGTGGGGGAGCCATGGGTTGTGGGGGACCAGGAAATGGGAAGTATGGATTCTATGGTGGTAACAATCCATAAGGTACATAGGAAGGCGTAGTTCTTTCTCTAGTACTATAAGCTGAGGTAGAGGGGGTACCAGAGTTTGTTTGAATAGGTGGATGTATGGGGGGTTCCAACGGTGGTCCACTGATGGGTGGAGGTATAGCAACAGGGTATGGTTGTTGATAAGGGGGTGGGGGGTAATAAGAAGTGCCCCCATATGTCGGTGGATATTGAGCTGTTCCATACATCGATGGTGGTTGGGGTTGTGGACCATGATGAGTGGTGGTACCAATCAGTCCGTCTGCTGAGTGAGACATCCCAGGTTTTTCTTGGCCAAATGGCACAGGTTTGGGAAGATTAGGAAGTACAGTGTATAAGTACCCTGACTGTGCATAGATGAGGTCATGTTGTTGGGCCTTACTGATGGCTTCCTCTTCAGATTGAGGGAAGGTGGAAGCTACATCCTTACCGAGGAGAGAGACAAGTGATCTAAGAAACCAGCCGAGACACTGTTGCTTGGTGGTTTTTGCTTTGCACAAACTACGTCGCCTACGCCACTCGTGAATTTGGTCAGCGATATGTGTGGCTGAGGTTTGTTTGAAATTAGAAAGTAGTTTTAGACCATTGTCATGGCGGATGGATAATTGGAAGAAGGTCAAGAATGCTTTGGCTAATGACTCAAAAGTTGCGTGGGATCCTGATTTTTCTTCTACATACCATTTGGCCGATGGGCCAGTGAGTGTGCGTTGAAATAAGCGCAGTCTGATGGAATCGTCCATAATGCTATTGGAGGAGAACCATAGGCGAAAGGTCATGACATGGTTGGCAGGGTCGTCACCTGCCTTTCCTTCAAACTTTGGTATGTCCGAAGGTAGTTTGGTGGGCATTGCAGGCCATGTGGGATCATGCAATATAGGATCATTGGTGAGTTTCCTGAGATCCGATATGTTGAGAGAGGCCAAATATGGAATCTGTAGTGGGGGGGGGGAGGATTAGCTCCAGCCATGGTGTGAGTGTGTTGTGAACTTGACCCTTGAGGGGGGCTAGGTGGTTTGGTGCTTCCTCCTTGAGAGGAAGTGGGTCCCCCGCTTCCGTGTAAAGGAGAGCGAGTGAACGGATGGCCTTGGGAAGTGGACCCAAGTAATGTAGAACCAAGCAAAGCTGATCCTAAAACAATAGCACTCACAGGAGTGTGTGAAGGAGGTGTCGATGAGTGGGAAAGACCATACACTCCCCCTAAGATAGGATGGAGGTTTAACAAGCGTCGTGAACGACGGGGGTTCTGTGGTTCCCCTATGATGTTTGACTAGCTATGTGAATGTGTGAAAAGAGTGGTGCGAGTAATATAGAAACAAGAGCCTTTGCGTTGAATGTTTACACAATATATATATATCCAAATCAAACTGTAATCAGATGTGCATCATACATAAAATGTTTTGAAAAAGAAGCATATATGTGGGTAAGTGGGTTTTGTCTATGTGAGGAATCAAAAAAGAAAACAAATGCTCGTGTCCTAGAAGACGTAATGTCCTTCCTCTCAAATAGCACTGGACCTTCCAATAGTACTCAACAGTGGGGTCTGAAGTCACTGGAAGAGAAACTAGTGAAGGATGAAATAATTGGTTATAATGAGGGGTAAAGGGGGCATATCCTGAAAGAGTTGACGATATTTCCCAATAGCCACACAAAATCCAATCAAGGTGCAATTGCAGCCCACAATTGCCACCTGGGTAGATGTCCTAAAGTTGGTCACTGGGTACCTCGATCAAAGTGCAACATTTAGATTTTCGGCCTAAGAAATGGGTCATGGGCTGGATCCCATCCAAGAGGTGGGTGCCTCAAGGGGGAACGCATTTTCGGCCTTCAACCCTTCACGAGTATCTCCCTGTTTTATGGTATTAGGAACACTTGACTTGGAGGATTTTCAGTTCCCTATTTGACAACTTCTATGGTTTTGACAATGTGAGACTATGGTTTTGACAATGTGAGAACCAGATAACGAGGAGTTATTTGGATGCCTATCCTCGAAATCCTACCTAGACTAAAAAATTTCTTTTGGCACCTCCTGTGGAGGAAAACTTAGTGAGTTTTTAGAAATATTTTAGATGTAGTTGTTTTGGGAGGTTGGGGGTGCAAACCAACCTC
>ML792122.1:124047-150067 GCA_009831015.1 Picea engelmannii | reverse complement strand
GTGGAGGAAAACTTAGTGAGTTTTTAGAAATATTTTAGATGTAGTTGTTTTGGGAGGTTGGGGGTGCAAACCAACCTCGTTGATTAAAATGGGAGTGGATAGTTTCGTCAAGAAAAGGGTGGGGTATTTTCAGAATCCCTTTGGAGGAAGCTTACTTTGACCTCCACATTTCAAGAAGAAGCTATGTGAGTGATAAGTGACTTTTGTGTGTGAGTGAAAGTGTGCCAATGTTTAGTGAATTAGGTGTCACCTTGCTTCATGTGGACTTCGCTTGGTCCTTACAAGTGTTTGATTACCTAATTAACTAAGTGTCTTTGGTACAACCTTGCATAATTCAAAAGTCCCTAGGAAGCTAGCATGTGGACATGTGGGTCCGTTACTATCTCTTTAACTCCCTATTGTGATGTAATCTAAGAAAAGCTTTGAAACTATCCTATATTGATCATGTGGGCATGTATGGGCCCGTTACAAAACCTTTAAACTTCCCTAGTGATTTGATCTAAGAAAGCAAAATTCAAACACTATCCTATCTTTGTAGCATGTGGGCATGTATGGGTCCGTTACAATATTAATATGTGTCTGAAAAAGTAAACTAAGAGGAGTCCCAAGAAGGGTTGTTGTCCTCTCCTAAAGGTTTTAATGTTCTTAAGGGAGATGAAATTGTTTCACAATCTTTTTCTGATTCTCTTTTTCTGATTCTCAAGATCCCTTGGAGGCGCGAGAGAAGAGCATACTAAGCGATTGTTATTCAACTTCTAGTGCCAATGCAAGTTAAATGTGATTAAAAATGATTTCCAACTTATCTTGTGAGTCAAAACAAGCCATCCATGTGGAAAAAAAAATGAAAGCAAAGAAGGGAAATTGATTTTATCCTCCTAAGTTCCTATGTGTTTTTTACTAACCCCTTTATATGATGAGGGGACTAAGTGTGGTGCAACTTTAAAACATGCTTGAAATCATTTTTAGGAACGCAAATGGTCTTCCCTACATCTCAACTTTACAATGTGAATTTTTGCACAGATGCGCTGGTCTCAGTGGAGACAGAGGCACACAGAGCGCATGTGCGTGAACAGAGACAAGTCAACAGGTGCACATGCACAGAACCGAACTGTGAATCAGGTGCATGTGCGCACGATGCGTGTCTGTGGGCCTAAAAACCTGCGCATATATGACACACAGCCGAGAATGAAAAATATGAATGGATTTCTCTCAATTCAACTTGGAATTGGCTGAGTGGAAGGTCGACTTAGGCCGGTTAGTGCACCTACAAGTTAAACAAACTAAAAGAAGAGCAAGAAAAACCCAAATGGAGTAGGAAATTGATACCTTTCCCCAGTGGAGTCGCCAATTTGTTGTGTCTCTTATGTCACCTTAGTGAGAAAAATAGAGGTGCTTGCAAGCTCGGTTGGGTCTGCTGAGCAGGACAGTTGCAAGGAAAAGAGTTAGGGAAAGAAATAAAAAACTATAATTAAGAATTAAACTAAGAAATGCAACAACAACTAAATTCATGTGCATAGGGACATAGAAACAAAAAGAGCCATAAGACCCAGGTCACCAATGTTGAGGTTGATCTATTAGTGAAGCAATACACCAAGAAGAAAGGGGACTATGAGTCCCTTCTTCCTCCAAGGGAGGGCTCTTGACCCCCACTAGCTAGCTCTTCTTACAACAAAGAAAAATGGAAAATGATGAAAGAACTCTTTACAAATCCACTCAATGGGTGAGATGGATTGCCTAATGCTATGGTGCAAATATGCTCTTGACAAGGATGGAGTCCTCAAGAGAATAGAGGCAGCATAACATTACTTTGAATTCCTTGAAAAATGAGGTGCATCCATGGCCTTTTTATAGCATTCCTTTGAGCTATTGTTTAACTGATTTGTAGTGTGAAAAGAGGCTAATTAGGGAATTTCTAGGTCTTTGACTAGCGATCCAGTTGATTCCAGTCCAGATTTGAGGGTCAAATCGGCTTGGGATCTGAACCATAAGTGGGTGGGAGGCCAACCACTCTCATAAATGCATTGTTTAGCAGGTGCACGGATTTTTGCGATAACAATCGCGCATCGTGAGCATGTGCACGATTGCTTCGTTCATGTTCCGCGCATGTGCACGCGTGCCCATTGTCTTCATAGCACCCTTAAATTTTTCACTACTTTGTATAGTTTTTTTACCCTTTTATGAATGCTTTGGTGTTAATTCAGGTCCATGGATGACTTCGTCACTGTTTGACGATGCTGAGTTCTTGTAACCATGTGCGGACAAAATTTCAGTGATAACACTTCTACTTCCACCATGGAAGTCTACTGGTATGCTTGTCTATTTTTCCATTGCTGGGCTGATTTTAGGAATGTTCCTTGCT
Source organism: Picea engelmannii (assembly GCA_009831015.1). NCBI lineage: Eukaryota > Viridiplantae > Streptophyta > Pinopsida > Pinales > Pinaceae > Picea > Picea engelmannii. The sequence continues at coordinate 147,708 of ML792122.1, read as the reverse complement.
ATCTCATCAATTGTAGAAGATTCACGAACAATATGAAGCTTATTGTTGGTTTTCTTCCTGTGCGGACAATCCTTATAATAATGTGGGTCACCACATTCCCAACATTTCAAAGGTTCTCTTTGAGCTGTATTTTTATTATAAAAAGTAACCAGTTCTTTTTCCTTATTCCCATATTGATTATAAGGCTTATTACCCTTATATCTATTCCCTTGATAACCTCGATGATTATTTCCAAAATTCTTATTGTAAAATTTTGTTCCTTTTCCTTTTTGTTCAAATTTATAACGCTTTTTATATTTCCAGTTATTCACATTCTGTTTTTTGTTTTTATTTTGTTCATAACTGAAATTTTCTTTCCTCATTGCTTCTTCTAGTGTTCTTGGGTTATCATACTCAATTCTTTATTTGTATATAGGAGGTAAATAACTTATAAATCGTTGAATCTTTGGCTTTTCATCAACAATATAAGGTACATATCATAGTAAACTTAAAAAATTACTACACATATCTTTCATTATCATACTTCCCAATTTTAAATCATAAAACTCCTTAGCCTTTTCTTCGTAATATTGTTCTGAAAAGTATTGTCATTTAAAATATTTCTTAAAAGTTCTCCAAGTTATGTATTGTTCTTTAATATATTTTACTTTTTTTATATCTTGCCACCGGATATCAACTTTGCCAATCAAGTTATATATTGTCATTTTTTCTTTTAATTCACTAGAATAATTATATATTTGGAAGTGTTTCTTCATTCTTGACAGCCATGCTTCAACCTCTTCTCTTGTTTCAATTTAACCATTGAACATCGGGGGTTTAATATTTTTAAATTCCCCAGTTATTTCATTATAAGACTTGCATTTCTTTTTAATTTCTTACTGATTACTATCATTGCTTTCACTAGAATCTTTGATTTGTTGTTTTCTTTTATTATCTAATTTCTCATTGGCAGATTCAGTGTCAGTATCTGAATATTTATGTTTTATTTATTTTCATTTATATGTTTTGTTTCCAATTTCATTAGATCCAAATTCTTTGTTCTTAAAATTTTCACAGTCATGTAACTTGTTTAATAAAACGTCATTTAACTCTCCTGGTGCTTTTAGGATACACTCATTATCAACCTTCACACTTTGTAATTCGGCCTTATGATCTTTAACTGTTTGTAACATTTCTAACTGATTATCATTTCTTCTTTCATTTAAATTTACTCAGATATTATCCTCATTAAAATTTTCGTGTTCAATATTCTCTTGAGACTTAGTATGAGAACCCCCTTCAGCCAACCTCATAACTCTTGTCCTTCTTTATATAGCAATAAAACAAGAAAATTTCCCTTTCTCCCTTTAATATCATGAGTGAGAAGAAAATTTATAAACCTTATGAATATACTTGAAGAGAAAAAAAAAAAAAAGAGAGTAAGACCTCCTACTACTTATATATATATAATATGTCTATTATGTTGAGACCTCTTAGTACAAGTGTTGAAATACCATATTGTCACAAATAAAATAAACTCATAATTTATTTATTTTTATTTAATTTATTTACTCTAAGTTTGCACATAGAAGGTAGTTCAAATATTATATTTAAATATCATGTGGGTCCATGGCCTTCATATTATGTATTTGTGTTAATTCTACTAACAAGGATACAACTTGTAAATAACACAACCTAAGGTAAAGTACCCACATTATCATTTGATAACTTATGTCAAGAGGTGTTTTTAATTCTTGGAAATATTCCATAGAATCATATAAATAATCGTACCTTGTTATAACTCAAAATCTCAAATTTGCATGTTATAAATCTTCGTAATTATTTGAAGTCTATATATGAACAAAGGTCCTCGTAACCCTATCTCCTAGATAAACACTTGTCTCATTTCAAATTAATATGACTATGCACTATTTATTTCCTACATACAAAACTTATGGATTTCATAACTTCTATACGGCAATTTCAATGTAACTCATTAATTATCTGGAAATTTTTTGGTGTTGAAGTTTCATGCTTTTAATTGGGAAATCACAAAGTTTGATCACAATCGTTCGAATGAACAAGTGTCAAAGGGATCTGCTATCAGTTATTTGAGTATTTAGTTTTAAAAAATAACGAGGGTTGAGGATTTATTTCCACTTGTTCGGACATTCTGACCCTAATTCTTCTCCTCGCATTTTCGAAGAGAATGCGTTCCTTGTGTGGTAGTATTGTTCCGTGTGGTTTTTTGAACTGTAAGAAAATTGTTATGTAGTTCATCACTTAGCCCTGATCCTCATTCGTTACATAGTCTTGGAAATTTCTTCACCCAATATCTTGTGTCCTTTTAACTGATATTCTCTTCAGGGGAACTCGAATATGTTGAAGTAATTTCATCACAATTGGTTTCCTTTGATTCTTGCAACGATTTGAGTTCTCCAATGTCGGTCGCATTGAATGCTAAAATCTCTTTCACAGTCTTTGTACTGAATGTTCAAAACAATGGGATCTCAAAGGTAACTATGCAGGTTTCTTCCTCTCTGGTAATATTTCGATGTATTTAGGATTTAACCAACATAGTTTCAGTGTTTACAACAATTGTGCCTGCAGTTTGATGTTTTATATTCTAACTTTTTGGGTATGATGCAAGTTCCTTCCATTTCGTTTAACCAATACCAATGTAAGTTGGTCTCGTTCGTGGATCTTGTTGGATATGGAGTCCAAGGAAGGTACTCAATCAAAGTTAAGTTCCCAAAAATCCTTCGCTTTGTTATTCTTTCCACAATTTTTTTACAACAGGAATAACAAAAATTGGTAGAATTTATATATATATACTAATGGTTTGAATTCTATATTCCACATGTGTGCGGACTGGCATATCGAGTTCCTCATTTTCGACATCATGCATCGTCTACATCACTCACATGTATGCACACCCTAAGGTTTAATACAGGTTTCAACTGTGGGTTTAAATCTATGTTGTTCCTCTAATGCATTATTGGCACTTCAAAGCTTAAAGCCTATGGAGTAAATATATATATGTTTCAGTCCGTTACTATATTGGATTTCTGTCATGAACTCTTAGTATATCTTTGTAACAGAGTCGTGAGACTCTATGTTAACTGGATAGTATTATTCCTATGGCTACTGATTTCATTAATGTATGTAATATAATAAGGACTTCGTTCCTTTGTTTTATATTATAAAAAAACTATTTTATTCCTTTTTTTTGGAATCATAAACAACAAACTTTATTTCCCAAAAATGTTTTATCTCTCTATTTTACTCTAATGTTTTTCGCCTCTATACTAGAACTAGCAATGTAATTTGTGTTAGTTGCTAAGGAAAAACGAATTGATAGTTATCGATGATAATTTTTTTTGTTTTAAATAGTAATATATATTTTGTGGATTTATAAATTCGATGGCTATCTATACTAGCTTTTATTGTTCTTTTATTTTGATGGTGATCAATGACTATGTAACTCGACGATGTTCTTTAGATTTAGCTAGAATGATTACTATTGGATCATGTTGTCATTGATGCCAATGGTTTGATTGTTTGATGTCATTGATTGATGTCAAGTGTTTGATTGATGTCAATGGATTGATTGATTGATTGATGAGCAATGTATATTTATTTTCCTTGATGAGAATGATAGATGTCAAGTGGAAACCAATCGATGAAGATGGATCAATGAGTTGTCATTGATACATGATGAAGATGGACTCTTTGATATATGATGCATAGTTTGATTGATGCAAAGATGATTCATTATAGTCTTATCATGATTGATAAAGTGTAGAAATGGATGAACTCCAAAGTGGTCCCCTTATGGTGAAATCCCTCACGGGAAGACGCTTTGTTGATTGAGTTATCCTAGAAAAATGGTTGAAGGACCCATGCTTGTATGTGGAATAATGATATGAATATTAGTGAAGATGTTGGTGAAAATATCTTATATGTATAGTGATTGTCATGCCATTTCCGGTGGTATGTGGAATGTCACATAACTCCTCACGGTTTGAGAGTTATGGCCTTACAAAGTTGAAGGGCCCCCATATGAAGGCTTGAAGCCCCCAAGGTCAAAGAAGTCAAAGTGACCTAAAAGAAGAAATAATTATTTAAATGATAAAGTAAAGTTACAAAGTCAAGAAGATTATTTAAATGATTAAGTAAGGTGACAAAATCAAGAAAGAATATTTAAATGATAAAGTATTGGAGAACTTTCTATTTATGGAAAGTGGTTAACCCTAAAAATAAGGAAAATAGGTTAAGTAACCTAGAAATGGGTTAAGTGACCTAGAAGATGAAAGTATAAATAAGAAGCTAGGATCTCTTTTGAGATGTACATTTTTTGGCGAGTATCCTTTTGTGGATCAATGGAGAGCTTCTTGTGAGAATATCTTTTAGAGTATTGATGGAGAACTTCTTGTGAGAGCATCTTTTGTATGGATCTCTTGAGCATGATTGAAGATCTATTCTGAGAAAGAGAGCGCGAGGAGGATCTCTTGAACGCATCAAAGTTTCGACAATGTCGGAGATCTTGACAGTGAAATTCTTGAAGCTTCAGAAACCCTAGTTTCTGAGGTATACGCGGGTTGTAATGGGACAGGGCGCGAACACACGCAGGCTGTATGAGGACAAGGCATGTACAGTGGACAGAATGGTGAAGACTTGTGTTTGAGCTGGTGCCAAGATCTTGGATGATGAGGTAGGTTCCAGGTCTGCATTCTATGGGCTCAGATATATCACTGAGACACTGGTATGGTTACATTATTGACTTGATGGATACTATTGTTTGATGTGTTTTGAATGCTTAGGGCATTCTTGGTATGGCTTTGATGATGTGGTTCAGTTTGATTGATTTGGTTGATAGAGCGAGTAGTACTATTTTGATTCAATGGTGACATGACTGCTATGGTATACTAGTTGTTTATACATGATTGAGATAGCATTCATATTGATTTTTTTGTGGAGCATGAGAAAGATATTGGAGAGCTTGGATGTGTTGTAACTAGTTGGTGGTCAGATTGGATAGATAGAGATATAAGAGAATGATATATTGATGGTAGAGAATCTGAGTTGATCTTGAAGAACATACCCTAATAGCTCAGAAGGTATACACAGATTGATGTATACATTGGCCACGTGCATACGCGGGTTGTAGTGAGCAAGAGCACATACACACACGGGATGCACTACTAACAGGTCGTGTACCTATTGACAGATTGATATCTGTTGAGTATTTTTTCCGTATCTCAGTTGGTGCTAAGGGTGTAAGATGAGTCCTCCATTATAGAGCTAGTGCTCTTGTAGAGTTGTACTCTATTCAGTTGTTGCTGATAAACCTTCGGATTGTTGTCCATAATAAAAATAAAAATTGTACATACATCTTGTGTTCTTTTTGTTAATTATGGTGATGAATTATTGATGATATATTGTTCATATATGTTCATATATAACTGGTTATAAATGACAGTAATGGGTAATGAGTAAATGTTAAATGTTAACTAAGGAGTTTTGTGTAAGAAGGAAGTTTTGGGAAAAAGAGCCTCACACTCATTCACCCCCCCCTTTAAGTGTGGTAGGTGTGTCCAACAATTGGTTTCAGAGAAGGCCTTCACTACAAGCCTTAACAAGCTTGAAGGAGATCCATAGACACACAAATGGATGATGAAGTTCCAATCCTTGATGAGGAATACTATTCTACTTGGAGAATAGAGATGAGATTACATTTGAAGACAATGGGAGCAGCGATTTGGAAGGCATCCATTGGTAGATCAGTTCCGTTGAAGAACAAGTCAAAGTTTGTAGCTCAAAGGGAAGGAAAGAAAAATGATGCATTGGCTCTCAAGACCATTCTTAGTGGACTCTCAAGCCCTATCAAAGAGAGCATGGGACAATGCACTTCCGCCAAGGATCTATGGCTAAAGCTAGAGGAGACATATCAAAGAAAGAAGGATAAGGAAGATATTGAAGACCACTCCATCAATATTATCAAAGGTAAAGAATCTCCAAAAATTCTTGAATACATTATTTCTAAATGTGATCTTGAAAACATTTCAAGTGAAGACAAGGAATCAAGTGATGATGTTAGCAGAAATGAAGATCTTGGAGGAATCTTAAATGAAGAAAAAGAGTCATGTGATGATGTTGAATTTTTCTCAAGTGAAGAAGATGATCTAGAAACAGTTTGTGTAAAGTTTAATGATAGTTATCCCATGGAAAGAATATAATAAAATCTATTAGAACTTCAAAAGGAAATTGAAGAGGGTTTATATAGATATATAAGTGATCATTTTTATACACACTATAACTATCTTTCGGATAACACTAAGAAGTTTCTTAGGAGGAGTCAAAGGTACATCTTGAAGTTAAAGGGAATGCTCAAAGAATAACAAGAGAGTTCTAAATTAGAAGAAAAGGATGAAGAGATCACGAGACTAAAGAATGAAAAAGAAGATATGAAGGTAGAGGATGATATAAGCAAAAAAAATGAAACTATTGTCCATCTCAAGACCCAAATTGAAGAAGCCAAAAGGGTAGAAGAAATTTTGAAGAATCAAATTAATGAAAAGGAAGAGTCATGTTGTAAGTTAGAAGATGAAATTGTTGACCTTAGAAAGAAGGTAGAAAATTTAAACAAATTCTTGAATAGCTCAATAATATTGGATGAAATATTGGAAATTCAAAGATCACCATGCGATAAATCAGGTCTTGGATACAAAAGAGAAGATACACATGTTGAAGAAATCCCCTCAAAGAAGCATGAGGTAAGTCCATCAAAGAAGGAAGACAATGTTGCAAAAAAACCATCTACACAAGACAAAGAAAATTTCAAAAGAACAAAGGAAGGCATCAAGAGGCTATATTTGGGACACCAAAGCAAATGTATGAAAGTATTTTTCATGGACATTGTTATTCACGTAATGGATATGGTCACAAAGCTTTTGAATGTAGATCTTATGAAAGGAGATATAATGGAAGATTATATAACACCATGAGATGTTGGAGATGTGATCAAGTAGGACATATTATTGTTCACTGTAACACCATGAGATGCTACAACTGTAGTGGATTTGGCTACAAATCCCAGGAGTGATGGAATACAAGAAGAAATTCCATGATGAGGACTTCACATAGTGTGGCTAGAAGAAGGAATGAGGTAAGAAAGGGAGACATCTTTGAAAAGATGGATTCTTAGAGCTCAAGTTATGAGGAGCAAGGACACCTATAGAAGTGGGTAAAGAAGACAGAGCAGTCAGAACAAAATGAAAGACTGAAAGGAAGTTCAAAAGTGTCATCTACTGAGGCATACGTGAATGACAATGGTGACAATTGCATACATACACAGGCTAACCTTGTATAGGTCGTGTACATATGCAAGATGTCTGTTCAGCAAGCCGCATATATGTAGTAAAGCCTTGGGAAAAAGGCAATGCACATGGGTTGCAGCTTGATATGTTGGTTTAACTCGGTGTTGCAGAGTCTAACATTGTTTATTGCAGGTTTTGACATTATTTGTTGCAGGTTTTCATGGTTTTATGTTAGATTATGTAAGGTGACGATGTAAAATAAATCTTGGGTGCATGGAACTAACCCATGAGTATGGATTGATGTTGATCTATTGGGGTACATGGCTGGTACATATTCAAGTTTCATTGATATATCTTATGATGTATTATTGGAAGCATATGTTAGATATGATGGTACATGCATTTTTTGCATGTGGTTGGACTACATATTGAGACATGTAGTTTATGAGTTGAATTGATAATCATGTTGTACATCATGGATGATCTATAGTTGATGCATGATTGGTAGAGTCACCTACTATCATCTTGATTGGCACATACTTTATGGAGGATTTGGCACATACTTGATATGTTGGTTTAACTCGATGTTGCAGAGTCTAACATTGTTTATTACAGGTTTTGACACTGTTTGCTGCAGGTTTTCATGGTTTTATGTTAGATCATGTAAGGTGACAATGTAAAATAAATCTTGGGTGCATGGAACTAACCCATGAGTATGGATTGATGCTGATTTGTTGGGGTACATGGCTGGTACATATTCAAGTTTCATTGATATATCTTATGATGTATTATTGGAAGCATATGTTGGATATCATGGTGCATGCATTTTTCATGTGGTTGGACTACATATTGAGACATGTAGTTTATGAGTTGAATTGATAATCATGTTGTACATCATTGATGATCTATAGTTGATGCATGATTGGTAAAGGCACCTACTATCATCTTGATTGGTACATACTTTATGGAGGATTTGGGATACATGTATGAGGATTCATCATGTTTTGGTATTGGTGCATGGTTGATGTACTTGCTTGGTACAAGTGGCGATACATGTTTGGTACACTCATAGATGGCATATGTTTGATAATGGTACACCATTGGTATTACTTGATTAGCACAACAATTGGTATTTGTTTATGATACTTGGTTCATGATGGAGACATATCATGAATGATATGACACATGGTTGGAATATTGATATATGCACATGGTTGGTATATTGGTAGATGCACATGTTAGCATGTTGATAGAATCATATGATTGATACATTTCATGGATGATATCTCTTGGCACATTGCATGTTGTTGATGTACATGGGTGTTGTGCATGATGAGAACACATTTTGGTACAGGATGTACTTGATTGATATTTTTCTAATGATTCTTTATTTCATTATTCACATATCTTTTACTTCACAATGCTTGGTATAGCATGAGTTTGATGCTTGAACAGGTCCAAGGATCGTCATATGGTAAAATATTGTTCATCTTGCAGAGAATATAGGGGGAGACATACCCTTAGGGGGAGTCATTCTTCTTATGATTCTAGGAGGAGATATTTATTAGATGCATAACTAGAAAAGATACTTATATTTGAAGAAAGAAGAACAAAGGCATAATTCTAGAGGGAGCAATGGTCACAGGGGGAGTATGAGCGATGTATCTTCAGCATTACATCAAAGTGATATCCCTTGATCAAAAGGGGAGAGATTATTTAGAGGAGAGTTCAAGCAGGGGGAGCAGCCCCAAGAGAAGAATGGACCTTTGCCATTGATGTCAAAGGGGGAGAGATGGTCACATTGATGTGATTGATGTTTATTGAAGGGGAGAGATAGTCACATTGACTTATCTACATGTTGACACCAATTATGATGTGATTGATGTTTATTTATGGGGAGAGATAGTCACATTGACTTATTTACATGTTGACATCAATAATTGGTAATTGGTGTTGACATCAATGTTGGTATTGCCATCAATGCCAAAGGGGGAGATTGTTGGATCATGTTGTCATTGATGCCAATGGTTTGATTGTTTGATGTCATTGATTGATGTCAAGTGTTTGATTGATGTCAATGGATTGATTGATTTATTGATGAACAATGTATATGTATTGTCCTTGATGAGAATGTTAGATGAAAAGTGGAAACCAATCAATGAAGATGGATCAAAGAGTTGTCATTGATACATGATGAACATGGAGTCTTTGATATATGATGCATAGTGTTATCTCCTCAAATAAATCGATGGAGATTTTTCTTTTTAGGTGATAGATTATGGTCCAAAAAATTTATTTCTAAATTTTTTTAGGTATGTTAGAGAGTCTATTTTCTGTAAATAAACCTGGAAAGAACTTTTGATTTGGTTTTGTCAAGCAAAAGAGAGAATCTCAAGTTTCGTTGGTTTAGGTGAGCCCGAAAAGCACTCATTAACCACTGAAAGCCTTCATTCTCGGTAGTTAAGGGGGAAAAGAAAAAGCCCAGCTAACCACCGAAAAGATTTCCACGGGAAAAATGAAAAGCTCGTGCTTTTGCACGAGCTAGTTGTCGATTGGCGTAATCACGAAGACATAACTGCGGAAATTCCATGGAGGTGGTGAGGTATGCACGTTATTATAGCATCTATCCGAAGATTGATACCATGTTGTCCTTTTAACTACATTTGTTATTTCAGAATTAAGGCTCGGCAGAAACACAGAAAATCATCTGTGATTTCCGACTAACAGAAGTGATTAGTCACATAGCCCCTTATTATCTCCAGTCATGAGGACATAGATCCATTATGAACCCGATTAATCTCTGTTTTGATTCCATTAATTACCAATTCGAATCCGAGAGTCATTGTGACATTCTTGAGCCCGTGATTTCATCAAGTAAACACATACTCCGAGGCCATAATCCCATTTTTTGTGGTGATTGCCAAGTGGAGTTCGAGTTCAGCAGATGGTTATAGAGCCAATTGTCATACCAATCAAGACAAGTCGAGTCATTAGGTAGTTTGAATTCCATATTGTTTCAATTTAATTTTACATCTCACCTAAACTCGAAATTTTCGGCTTGTATTCAGTTAGTCTGCTGTTTAGATTTGGTTAGTGGTTGAGCTATGCAATCAGAACTTTGAGTCACCCTGTATCATTTTTTTTACTCTAAGTCATACTCCCTGTCACCCTAAATCATAGAGTCTTTGTCTCCCTGGCACGAAGATTTTCCTAAATCACAGGTATAGGTCAACAATTACTAAATGCTGAAAGTAGGGCCAGTTCTAAGGGCTGGATTGGATGGAGTTTGGTACCTTGAGGCTCACCCTGAGGTGGCCGAGTTCTTCAAGCAAGTAGGAGTCTATGCATATTGCGAAAAACTGGCAGATTTCCACCAACAGGTGTCTGAAACCTTTGCTATCTCATATGATGGAAGAGAAGCAACAGTGGGAAAAGAGGAGTTTGTGGTTGATGAGGTAGCCATAGATGAGTTCACTGGTCTCCCTAGAATAGGGGATTGCTGGTTCAAATCAACTGTGCCTTCAAACATTGAATTTAGATCCTACCTACAGCCTTTGCACAAGGATCTTATATGGAAAAAAGACATACCAATGTCTTATCTGGAACCCAAGTGGCAATCTCTCCTGAAGGCAATCTTTGTCTATATCACCTGTGAAGGTAGATACAACAGAATCATGTTTTATCACTTCAAGCTATTGAACCATTTTACAGGCAGGTCTCCCATCAATTTTCCTTTCTACCTGCACAAAGCTCTCACAAAAATGGCCAGACAAGTCAAAGAGAAGCCTACCAAAATGGCCAACAGGTTTTCACACCAAGGTTTGATTACACTTATTATTAAAGATTCATTGAAGAAGAAACAAGTGGACTGGAATTACTTCCTATTTTGGAATGAGTTCCAAAATAATTTTCAACAGGATGAAAAGGGGAAGAAGTCCACTGCTAAGAAGTCTATCACCCCTAAGAGCAGTCTAAGAAAAATGAAGGCTATCTCACCACCAAGAGAGCCGACAAAATCATCCTCTGCTAAAAGAAAAAGAACCAAAAGGAAATTACAGTTTGGTAAAGAGGGTGAGCAGACCAAGGACCTTGTTGAAGGAGACAACCCTTTGAACTTACCATACARTGACTCAGAGCCAGAGAAGGAGTTAGCAAAGACACAAGGTGATGAACAGGMTGAGCAAGTTGCAGAAGATTATCCCAACTTACCCTCACCAACTCCTCCAGATGAACACAGTCAACCATTAGCAAAAGCTTCTTCAAGCAAGCCTAAAGCATCCAAGGCTCAGAAAATCAATAAACTTCTGAAACAAATCTATGAGATGGAAGTCTTAGAAAGAGTTATTAAAAAGGAAAATATAGACTTGACTGAAAGAAATGCATATTTTTTTAACATGAACCAAAGTCTCAAGGAAAAGCATGATAAAATCAAGGACAGGAACAGGGTGTTGATAAGAGAGAACATGAAGTTGTACATGTAGCTTAGACTTCTGAGGCTAAAGTTAAAATAGTCTCAACCTCCAACACAGGATCAAACAGGTTTGGAAACTCTAGCCGAGTTAGCTACAACAATGGTGGATATACCACAGCCTTCCACACAACAAGTTGAAGTTCTCAGATCTGGACAAGGAAGAGTTGCATCATCAAAGAGACCTTGAACACTCAGCAAAGCATCAGGGTAATCATTTTTGCAAATTTTGAAGTTTTGGACAAAGCTAAGTTTTCGGTGGTTTGGGCGAACAGGATGATTGTTCATTAACCACTGAAAGCATACCTTTCGGTAGTTAATTCACCCAGAATTCCTCTGTGTTAACTACCGAAACATGTAACTCGACAGAGAAAGCTAAATTTTGCATAGATCAAAGTTTTACTAATCCAAATCATTTGAAAACACTTGTAATGGATAGATGTTGAATTATATATTCATATTCAATATCCATTTTTGGTGCATAAGGATTAGAAAAGGTAGCCAAGTTGGTTTTGGCACCTATTTTGGTGGCAACAAACTAATATTTTTTGCACATCTCAGCAAATTTGAATTTTATCTCTTGGAAGAGTCATCAATTAGCCTTGGAAGGATATTCTGCACTGCACAAGGACTACAAGATCTGAAGACCATGAAATGTGGGATTGACCTCATTTTGAGGATCATTCCTAAATCCTTATCTTTTGCAAGTTAGTTTTGACTTTCTATTTTAGGCATATTTGTTCCATTAATTCAGGATCTAGATATTGTGTTGTAAAAGCTATAAAGCTGAAAACAAAAGATGAACACGGTGTTCGATTTTGGGTTCTATATTCTACTCTTTTGTATGAAAGACATTTTCTTTAATATATCAGCCTGGAAGCTTCTTTCATTTCACACCCTCCTTCATCTTTGTCTATGCATATGAGTGGAATTCGTTCTTTTGTCTCTGTTTAATGGTCCTATGGTAATTTTCATCTTACTTTTGATTGTTAAGCAAGAATCATAAGTATCTTTGGCTAGTTTGTTGACCCATCATATATATGGTTTATGTATGTTTTGGTTAACTGATTGGTTTTCTTATCTATTTGTTATACAAATATATCTGACAAATAGCTCTTGAAGGCCTTGTATTGCATGAATATAGTTAGACTGTCTTGAAAATACAATCCAAAGGTTAAGATATTCATCTTGATCCAAATCCACACCTATTATTGAGAAAATAGTTTCCAAAAAGATTAAGTTACCATGCATCTCTGACTTACAACCTAGGAGAGTTTCCTGGAGTGATAACAAATTGGTGTCGTTGTCGCGGAGAAGAGAATGAAGCTCAGCTTCCTTAGGAGACGACATAGATCCAGCTTTGATGATAGACAAAGCCTGGACATCTTTTGGGTTGTAATCATCTATTTGGTGACTCCATTGAAATAAAGTGGCTTCGAAAAGAGCTCACACCAGGGTGAACCAAGAAGGCCCACTGGCAGCACCAGTTCCAGACCCTGAGAAGATCATCAGTAGGGGAAAGGCTTTACAAAGACAGGCTTCCGGATTTGCAAATACATCAAATCCAGGTATTCAAACTGACACTTCTTCTTTCATATCTAAAAGACCTCTAGTTGAATCCCTTGCTGTTGAAACTCATAGTTCTCAGGAAATTGAAATTGTATCTGAAAGATTGAAGGTTGAGGAGACTTCAGTTTCCTCTAATGTTACATACTCTATTTTTGAGCATGATATTACATCCAACCTTAAAGAGGTAATTATAGGGTCCCCTCAGCAAAAACAAACCTCTTCTTCTTCTTCTTTGAATTCCTCACCCACAAAGCCTATAGAGGGTGTTTTCTATACTCATACTAATATGCCCGTTCTCGAAGATATTTTACATGATATGTCCTCTAAGGGAGAAGAAATCTTAGCCTTATTGCTTGGTCAGTTTTACAAGGCCTCTTATTTTCCACCCATTTCTAAAAAATTTTCTCAAAGTGAAGTGAGACAATCATTTTTATTAAACTCAACCATCCCATCTCAACCTTCATCTCCTGAAAATTCTTCCTCTGTATCAACCCCCAAGATTGCCATGGTTGTCCCTTTAACCAAGATGGAACAAATCTTAGAAAATAGGTATGCTCCACTTTTCTTGCCCAATCCCTTATCTGCCATGCCAACCGAAGATTATCAGAAGTATATGCCAAAGTTTACCGGAGCTGGGGATTATACTGTCGAAGAACACATAGAAGTCTTTTATGCTTATGCTGAAAATATTAACATTTCACAAGAATATGTGTGGACCAAAGTTTTTGTGCAGAGTTTGGATGGCCAAGCCCAGAAGTGGTTCAAAGAGCTACTGAAAAATTTAGTTACAGGTATTGAGCAACTAGATGAGGTGTTCTTAAAACACTGGGGATAAAGAAGAGATCTTCTATATTACATTTTTGAATTCGGAAACCTAAGAAGAGAAGATGGGGACTCAGTCTCAGACTTCATCAAAAGATTCAATAGAATGTTCGGCAAGATCCCTACAGAGATCAAGCCAAGTGATGCATCAACAAAGATCACATTTTCTATTGCTTTTGATCCAGACTTTTGTTTAATCCTTAGAGAAAGAAGATCAGCCACACTTGCTTTAATGCAAGATGTTGCTCTCGAAATCAAATCAAATATTATGGCATCTCAGAGACTTCGGAAAAGTTGAGAGAAAGAATTTTTCTATTGAGACCCCTTCTTCTTCTAATAGAAAAATGGAAAATATGGCCAAGATGTTGGACAACTTGACATCTGAAATGTCAAAATTGAAGATTCAGAGTCAGCAACTAGCAAGGAAAAAAGAGCCAAATGCTTTTGTCCCTATAAATCCAAATGCTTTTCCTTACAGAAGGAACAATCAACAAGTCCAGATCCTTCAGAGAGACAAGAATGCAATTGATGATCAGAGAATTAGATCCTCTTTCCAAAATGCAATGCTAGAAGAGGAACAACAGATATCTCATGATGAAGTTGAAGAAGCAGATGACATAAATTGTTTTGGTGACGAAAATGATTCCTCCTTTTTGACACAAGTAGATTATGAAGAAGCCCAGATGGATTAGGAGATTCATGAGGCAAGTATTGAAGAATATGTTTATCAAACAGATGATCAACAAGGTTATAATTTAAGATCTAAAAATGATGCCCCTAAACCATTACTCGCTGCTCCTGTGAAAAAGAAAGAAGTTGTTTCCAAGCAGTCGGTTGCTCCGGCTGCTCCTGTAAAGCAGACCCCTATTTCTGAAAAACAACAGTAGAAGCAATCTCAGCCCCAAGTCAAGGAGCAAGCTATCCTCAGAGCTCCTTCTAATGAGGTAAAAACTTTTGACAAATCATCATACTCTTTCAATTTCGAATCAGAAATTCAGAAAGTAAAAATACCTATGCCATTGACCAAACTTATGAAGAATGACATTTTCAAGTCTACCATCCTGAAGTCCCTTGAAACAAAGACCTCTTCATCTACTGATTTTGTAAACTTACAAGATGAAAAGCCAACAGTAACTATAGGGCCTATGATAGAAGATCGAGATGAATCTTGTCCACCTTTCTATATATCCCTAAATGTTCATGATAAGATCCTTCACAACTGCTTGCTTGATTCAGGAGCATCACATAATCTTATGCCCAAAACACTGATGGATGAGCTTGGGCTTGAGGTCACCAAACCATATCATGATCTCTTCTCTTTTGAATCTAGGAAAGTCAGATGCATTGGCCTCATAAAAGACCTTGTTATAAACCTTGCCCAATTGCCAATGAGAAGCATGGTAATTGATGTCGTGGTTGCTGATATCCCACCCAAGTTCGGACTCCTCTTGTCACGTCCATGGAGAAAAAGGTTAGGGGGTACCTTGTAGATGGATCTTTCGTATGCTGCGATCCCGGTGTTTGGAGGAGAGCTAAAAAGACTTTACAGAGAGAATCAACTTGCCTACATCATTAGTGATGCAAAAAATTTATGTAAATCATCCTATTTATGTGGTAGACATAGACTTTGGATCATGTATTCTTCAAATAGATGATTCTCAGTCATCTCCTTTGCAGCTTGTGAAGCCCACTGAACAACAAACTAATGGAAAGGGTGTTCTAGTTTGGACCATGTATTTTGATGGTGTTAGTACCAAAGATTGACCAGGTGCAGGGGTAGTTTTGATTTTGCCTTTGGAGGAGGCTATGCATTTGTCTTTTAAGCTTGATTTCAAAACTACTAAAAATATAGCAGAGTATGAGG
The DNA here is from genome assembly GCA_009831015.1 of Picea engelmannii. Classification (NCBI taxonomy): domain Eukaryota; kingdom Viridiplantae; phylum Streptophyta; class Pinopsida; order Pinales; family Pinaceae; genus Picea; species Picea engelmannii. The sequence goes on along the minus strand of ML792122.1, from coordinate 131,687 downwards.
CTTTGATATTGGGCTTAAACACAACCAAGGAGATGGGGATTAAAGGATTAAAGGTGTTCAGAGATGCGGATCTCATCATACAACAAGTAAACAATACTTTCCAAGCGAAGCATGTTAGATTGAAAGCCTACAGAGATGAGGTATGGAAAGTTAGAGATTCTTTTTCCATTTTTGACATTTCTTATATACCTAGAGATATGAATCATCTTGCGGATTCCCTTGCTGTTTCAGCCAGCTTGTTTATTCCTCCCATGCCTCCCAGGCTCAATTATGAAATCCAAGTCAAATATAGACCATCTTTGCCCGACAATATTAAATACTGGAAAGTTTTTGAAGATGATGATGAACTTAATAGATTTCTCCAGGTGGTAGATGAATTTTTTGATATACATGTCGACCAACAAAATCAAAATGTAGAGGAATCCTAGAAGCCTAAGCTAAAACAAAAATTGGGTCAACATGATATTGTTCAACTGCCTAACAATTATATACCTCGGGGTTTGGTACCTCTTGAAAAGATATTCGACCATAACGATGTCCCCTACAAGCCAGATAAGAAGGAAAAAGATCATGTTGTTCATGAGCACAACATAGGAAGCTAAAGTAAACCTAAATTCATAAATCTGTCCTCTGAATTGACTGTTGATCAGAAGTTCGAATATTGCAGCATTTTGAAAGAATTCTCTGATGTTTTTGCTTGGAAATATAGTGATCTGAAAACTTATGACCCTGAGATCATTCAACATAAGATCCCACTTGAAAAGGACACCATCCCTTTCAAACAAAAGCTCATACCTATCAGTCCTCTCCTTTTTCCTGTAATTGAAAGAGAAATAAAAAAGATTCTTGATGCTAAGATCATAAACCCTTTAAGATACTCTAAATGGATTGCAAATCTAGTAATAGTGAGAAAGAAAAATGGTGAGGTTAGGTTATGTGTGGACTTTAGAAACCTAAACATATGCTCTAATAAAGATAACTATCCCCTACCTAAGATGGAACATTTGCTGCAAATATTTTCAGGGGCTATTGTTATGTCTTTCCTGGATGGTTTTTCTGACTATAACCAGATTTATGTCCATCCTGATGACCAAGAGAAGACTGCTTTTACTACTCCTTGTGGTACCTTCATGTACACCAAAATGCCATTCGGATTAATGAATGTCGGAGCCATGTTTCAAAGGGCCATGGACATAGCTTTCGTGGGTGAGAAGGACAAGTTTGTCCTCATCTATCTTTATGACATCATAGTTTATTCCAGCAATCATGAAGAGCATCTAAAGCATTTAAAAAGAGTTTTTCTGAAGTGCAGGCAATTCGTAATTTCATTGAATCCCAAAAAGTCCCATTTTTCTCTCAGGAAAGACAAGCTCCTAGGTCACATTGTCTCAACATAAGGCATGAAAATTGATCCAACTCGGGTGGAAGCAATTCAGAGGTTGTCCTTACCAAGGTCGAAAAAGGATATTCAATCACTGTTTGGTAAGATTAATTTTGTTAGAAGATTTGTTCCAAATTTTGCCAAGCTAGTAAAACACATAACATGTATGTTGAAAAAGGGATCTGAGATAAAATGGACAGACAACGCAAGGAATTCATTTCAGGATATCAAACAGGCTATCATGGAATCCTCGACTCTGATCAGTCTAGATTACAGCAAGAGTTTCTACATTTTTTCCTTCGCTTCTTATGACACGGTGGCAGCAGTCTTATTATAGAAAGATGATGACAGTATGGATCACCCAGTTGCCTTCTTCAACAAAACACTCAGATATGTTGAACTAAGGTATGATCCTATTGAAAAACAAGCCTATGCTCTCATAAAATCTTTAAAAGATTTTAGAATTTATATCCTCCACTCAAAATTCATTGCATATGTTCCTTCACCCTCCATGACAGATGTTTTGACTCAGCCTGATATTGATGGAAAGAGAGATAAATGGATCGCAAAGTTAATCGAGTTCGACATAGAAATGAAGCCCACCAAATTGGTAAAAGTCCAAGGCCTTGCTAAGCTTTTAACAAAGGAAAACCATGAGTTGTTGTACATATATTTCATAGGGGAAAATTCAACGAGTTTGCAGACAGAGGTGGCAGCAGAAGGACAACATAGTAATCAACAGGTGGCAGAGAATTTGTCTTCTTGTGAATGGTACTCAGGTATTATACATTTTTTACAAAATCTAGAGGTTCCTCTTGAACTTATCATGACTCAAGCCCGAGCCCTTAAGCTCAGAGCCATCAAATTTTTCATTTACAATAATCTGTTATATTGGAAAGACCCTGCTGGTTTACTACTCATATGTTTAGACAAAGAAGAGTCAGTGGAAGTTATACATCAGTTTCATTCAAGTGTTTGTGGAGGTCATCATTACTGGAAAACCACAGTTCATAAAATTCTAAGGGCTGGGTACTATTGGCCTTTTCTTTTCTCAGATGTGTGTGCCTTCGTCAAAGCTTGCGATAAATGTCAAAGATTCACAGGAAAACAATAGCTAAAATCTCTGCCCTTAAGACCTATAGTAGTGAATGGCCCTTTTCAGCAGTGGGGTTTATATTTTATAGGAGAGATAAATCCTTCATCTAGTGGTCAACATAAGTGGATATTCATAGCCACAGATTATTTTACAAAATGGATAGAGGTAGTTCCCACCAGGAATGCCACTCATCAAGTTGTCATGAAATTTCTTTATGAAAACATCTTGAGCAAATTTGATTGCCCAAAAACGCTGGTAACAGATAATGCAACAGCTTTCAAAGATGATGCATTGGTCGACATGTGTGAATCAATGTGCATCCAATTGGTACATTCAACCCCCTACTACCCTCAAGGTAATGGCCTGGCCGAATCATCCAATAAGAGCCTAATCAGAATCATCAAAAAGATTTTAGAGGAGAACAAAAATAATTGGGATTCTAAACTAAAACTTTCTCTGTGGGTAGACAGAGTAACTATCAAAAAATCCATAGGAACCTCTCCATTCAAATTGGTCTATGGGACTGATGCCATTTTTCCTATTCAGTTAATTTTACCAGTGGCTAAATTTTTTTAGGAAGAGCAAATTGAGTCAAATGATATGGTAAGAAGAATGATCGATTTGGTAGAACTGCAGCAAGTCTGCAAACAGTTGGTAGACAAATCAGAGGTTCATCAAAAGAGGATCAAGGATACTTTTGACAGGAAGGCAAAGGTAGATAATTTTCAGGTTGGTGATTAGGTTCTGAAATGGGACACCCTCAGACAGGATAAAGGCAAACACAACAAGTTCGATTCTTTGTGGACTGGCCCTTTCATGATAACTCAAGTACAACACAACAACACATTAATTCTACAAAGTCTGGGAGGTGAAGAAATGTTCGGTGACCTAGTCAACGGGTGATTTCTGAAACTCTATTTTGTCTAAGGCTGTGAAGCCTGGTCATTGTAATTTTATTTTTAGTCTTTATTTTTACAGAATAACTCCATGCCCAATGGAAACAATAGCATATAGTTTTAAGTTTTCTTTTTTAGGAAAGGCATTGGTTATGTGGTTCTTGAAACCTCACAGGGAGGCATTCATCCCTAATAGGAGTCAATGTTATCTCCTCAAATAAAACGATGGAGATTTTTCTTTTTAGGTGATAGATTGTGGTCCAAAAAATTTATTTCTAATTTTTTTTAGGTATGTTAGAGAGTCTATTTTCTGTAAATAAACTTGGAAAGAACTTTTGATTTGGTTTTGTCAAGAAAAAGAGAGAATCTCATGTTTTAGTGGTTTAGGCGAGCCTGAAAAGTGCTCATTAACCACCGAAAGCCTTCGTTCTTGGTAGTTAAGGGGGAAAATCAAAAGCCCAGTTAACCACCGAAAACATATCCACGGGAAAAATGAAAAGCCCATGCTTTTGCATGAGCTAGCTGTCGATTGGCATAATCACGAAGACATAACCACTGAAAGTCTATGGAGGTGGTGAGGTGTGCACGTTATTATTGCATCTATTCAAAGATTGATACCATGTTGTCCTTTTAACTACATCTGTCATTTCAGAACTAAGGCTCGGTAGAAACATAGAAAATCATGTGTGATTCCCGACTAACAGAAGTGATTAGTCACATAGCCCCTTATTATCTCCAGGCATGAGGAAATAGATCCATTATGACCCCGATTAATCTCTATTTTGATTCCATTAATTACCAATTCGAATCCGAGAGTCATTGTGACAGTCTTGAGCCCGTGATTTCATCAAGTAAACGCATACTCAGAGGCCATAATCTCGTTTTTTGTGGTGATTTCCAAGTGGAGTTTGAGTTCAGCAGATGGTTATCGAACCAATTGTCATACCAATCAAGCCAAGTCGAGTCATTAGGTAGTTTGAATTCCATACTATTTCAATTTAATTTTATATCTCACCTAAACTCGAAATTTTCGGCTTGTATTCAGTCAATTTGTTGTTTAGATTCGGTTAGTGGTTGAGCTATGCAATCAGAACTCTGAGTCACCCTGTCTCATTTTTTTTACTCTAAGTCATACTCCCTGTCACCCTAAATCATAGAGTCTTTGTCTCCCTGGCATGAAGATTTTCCTAAATCACAGGTACAGGTCAGCAATTACTAAATGTCGAAAGTAGGGCCAGTTCTAAGGGCTGAATTGGATGGATTTTGGTACCTTGAGGCTCACCCTGAGGTGGTCGAATTCGTCAAGCAAGCAAGAGTCTATGCATATTGTGAAAAACTAGCAGATTTCCACCAACAGGTGTCTGAAACCTTTGCTATCTCGTATGATGGAAGAGCAACAATAGTGGGAAAAGAGTAGTTTGTGGTTGATGAGGCAACCATAGCTGAGTTCGATGGTCTCCCTAGAACAGGGGATTTCTGGTTCAAATCAACTGTGCCTTCAAACATTGAATTTAGATTCTACCTACAACCTCTGCACAAGGATCTTATATGGAAAAAAGACATACCAATGTCTTATCTGGAACCTAAGTGGCAATCTCTCCTAAAGGCAATATTTGTCTATATCACCTGTGAAGGTAGATACAACAGAGTCATGTTTTATCACTTCAAGCTATTGAACCATTTTACAGGTAGGTCTCCCATCAATTTTCCTTTCTACCTGCACAAAGCTCTCACAAAAATGACTAGACAAGTCAAGGCAAAGCCTACCAAAATGGCCAGTAGGTTGTCACACCAAGGTTTGATTACACTTATTATTAAAGAGTCATTGAAGAAGAAACAAGTGGACTGGAATTACTTCCTATTTTGGAATGAGTTCCAAACTAATTTTCAACAGGATGAAAAGGGGAAGAAGTATATCACCCCTAAGAGCAGTCTAAGAAAAAGGAAGGCTATCTCACCACCAAGAGAGCCGATAGAATCATCCTCTGCTAAAAGAAAAAGAACCAAAAGGAAATTACAGTTTGGTAAAGAGGGTGAGCAGACCAAGGACCTTGTTGAAGGAGACAACCCTTTGAACTTACCATACAGTGACTCAGAGCCAGAGAAGGAGTTAGCAAAGACACAAGGTGATGAACAGGCTGAGGAAGTTGCAGAAGATTATCCCAACTTACCCTCACCAACTCCTCCAGATGAACACAGTCAACCATTAGCAAAATCTTCTTCAAGCAAGCCTAAAGCATCCAAGGCTCAGAAAATCAATAAACTTCTGAAACAAATCTATGAGATGGAAGTCTTAGAAAGAGTTATTAAAAAGGAAAATATAGACTTGACTGAAAGAAATGCATATTTTTTTAACATGAACCAAAGTCTCAAGGAAAAGCATGATAAAATCAAGGACAAGAATAGGGTGTTGATAAGAGAGAACATGAAGTTGTACATGTAGCTTAGACTTCTGAGGCTAAAGTTAAAAGAGTCTCAACCTCCAACACAGGATCAAACAGGTTTGGAAACTCTAGCTGAGTTAGCTACAACAATTGTGGATATACCACAGTCTTCCACACAACAAGTTGAAGTTTGTAGATCTGCACGAGGAAGAGTTGCATCATCAAAGAGACCTTGAACACTCAGCAAAACATCAAGGTAATCATTTTTGCAAATTTTTAAGTTTTGGACAAAGCTAAGTCTTCGGTGGTTTAGGTGAACAGGATGACTATTCATTAACCACCGAAAATAGAGCTTTCGGTAGTTAATACACCCAGAATTCCTCTGTGTTAACCACAGAAACCTGTAACTGGAGAAAGAAAGCTAAATTTTGCACAGATCGAAGTTTTACTAATCCAAATCATTTGAAAACACTTGTAATGGATAGATGTTGAATTATATATTCAGATTCAAGATCCATTTTTGGTGCATAAGGATCAGGGATGATTTTAAGGATGGAAATTTGTTTTAAAATGTAGAAACCTTAGCGAATCTTACTAATCCTTCATATGCCAACTATAAATGTTTGGCAATATTTTTGTAAAAATATTCAAATTTATAAAGATTTTATATAGTTTTTATAAAATTTTGGCAATTTTCAAGGTAAAATAATTTTATCCTATAGAATTTGGGCAAATCATTTTTAAAATAGCGAATCTCATTTTTGGAAAAACCATGGAAAATTAGCCCATTTGCGAAATTTAGCCCCTAAAATCATCCATGATAAGGATTAGAAAAGGTAGCCAAGTTGGTTTTGGCACCTATTTTGGTGGCAACAAATTAATATTTTTTGCACATCTCAGCAAATTTGAATTTTATCTCTTGGAAGAGTCATCAATCAACCTTGGAAGGCTATTATGCACTGCACAAGGACTCTACAAGATCTGAAGACCATGAAACGTGGGATTGACCTCATTTTGAGGATCATTCCTTATCTTTTGCAAGTTAGCTTTGAATTTATATTTTAGGCATATCTGATCCATTAATTCAGGATCTAGATATTGTGTTGTAAAAGATATAAAGATGAAAACAGAAGATGAACACGGTGTTCAATTTTGAGTTCTATATTCTACTGTTTTGTATGAAAGACATTTTCTTTAATATATCAGCCTGTAAGCTTCTTTCATTTGTTATTGTCAGACCCTCCTTCATCTTTGTCTATGCATATGAGTGGAATTCATTCTTTTGTCTTTGTTTAATGGTCCTATGGTAACTGCCATCTTACTTTTGATTGTTAAGCAAGAATCATAAGCATCTTTTTCTAGTTTATTGACCCATCATATATATGGTTTATGTATGTTTTGGTTAACCGATTGGTTTTCTTATCTATTTGTTATACAAATCTATTTGACAAATAGCTCTTGAAGGCCTTGTATTGCATGAATATAGTTAGACTATCTTGAAAATACAATCCATAGATTAAGATATTCATCTTGATCCAAACCCACACCTATTATTGAAAAAATAGTTTCCAACAAGATTAAGTTACCAGGCATCTCTGACTTACAGCCTAGGAGAGTTTCCTGGAGTGATAACACATAGTTTGATTGATGTAAAGATGAATCATTATATTCTTATCATGGTTGATAAAGTGTACAAATGGATGAACTCCAAAGTGGTCCCCTTATGGTGAAATCCCTCACGGGAAGACGCTTTGTGGATTGATTTATCCTAGAACAATGGTTGAAGGACCCATGCTTGTATGTATAATAATGATATGAATATCAGTGAATATGTTGGTTAAACTATCCTAGATGGATAGTTCTTGTCATGTCATTTCTGGTGG
>ML792122.1:89413-116838 GCA_009831015.1 Picea engelmannii | reverse complement strand
AGTTCCAATCTATTGGGCTTCTCCCAAAACATGTGCGTACCCTGCTCTGACCTATCACCATTATCCACCAGAAACCCAAATCTGTACACTGCTCTCACCGCAACCCACATTTCACCGATATACTTTCTAACTTTGAGATCAATCTCCTTGATGTCTTAGCTTTGCACATGATCGTTGGGTCTTTATCAACAGGCAATAAGACCATCATAATGGATATAAAATATGGCACTAAATCATGAAATACATCAGGAGTGTAGATCCAGCTAAATAATATCACACGCGAGCACAAATCCAGATGTAATAAAAGGGAACTTCGTTAACCACTTTCCATCTCTGTATATAAATTATCCATGACGAGTGACACCTCAACATTTATAAACCTAGGCGGCTAAAACACTTTATTTTCCTCGGCTCACCACACAACCTTTGCAAACAATCACACATATACATTGCAAACTGCAAGATTTGACGAGTATAATATTTATCCCAGCTTCCGCGCTAATTCCAGGTGCTCTTTGATCTCGTAGCGAATTTTAACAGTGATTTAAAAGAGCACCCATAAATCATCAATGAAGGAAATTTGCTACTCCTTCGACACCTAGGTACTTGGCGCTGAATCTGCTTGACTTTATGCTTTGGTGTTCCATTAGTCTTCACAACATCTTCTTAATGTTTGTTAGCCATCAATAATTTTCGGGATGTGAAGTGTTTATGTAGTTCATCTATATTTCAATGAGGTGCCCAGTCATTGGCTTCGCAGGAGCCATGCCTTCATATAAAAAGTTCCCTTCATCAATACGCCTTGAGACTACCAGAAATATTTCCATCTCACGTACCTTACATTTATGATCAATCTTATTTAAATCATCATAAATAATCTTTCTTCGAACCAGAACTTCAAAGGAACCTTAGGTATGAACCACATATTTCTCGGGCCAACTGCCTTACCAAGAATCTCTGCAACGATTCCCCCACAAAATGATAGTGGATAAAACAGAAAAAACACTTCCTTTCGGGCTGGTGCCTGTGTATTGCGCGCTGGGAAATCACGCTTCCTCTTTCGTGGCTTAGTGTCAATCTTCAATGTTGACTTGTATGAGATATCGGTGAGTGTTTTGGGAGGTTTCATTCACACCATTTGCATCCCCGAAATAAACCACGAGCTGACACGTACCCCGATGGATTTATCGATGTTTTTATTTCGGGCTGCTTTAGAAAATTAAACGTCAGTTACTTTCTCTCCCATGAATATGCATCGTTGATTACATTAGTAATTGTGATCTGAGCGCTCCCACCAATATTCATCGGCATATGTCTTCAAGACACCTTTTGCATACATCTTGATGCTGCATCCAAGACTTTCCAACCGCCATTCTGATGTTCGATGGCCCGAATGCATCATTCCAACACCTGCGCGCTTGTTCTTTAAATGAAAACGCACAATCAATCCTGGGCGAAATCTGCGTTCTTGGGAAAAATCCAAGTTATTCTTGGTAACCCAATCGCGCATGACCGTTTGAAAGTGGCGATACTCCTTAATGGGATCGAAATTCGTAGGCTAGACACTGTAACGGGAGTAGTAATGCTAGCACAACGAAAATTTGGTAAAGTTTATGAGAGCATTCGTTTCGATCCAGAGGAAGATGTGAAAATAATTATATACGACGTACGTTTCCGTTATACATAATTATTTCATCGACAGGTCATTCCCAATGGATCTCACTCATGAGTTTGAGTAAAAGAGTTATTCCTTCGAATTGACTAAGAAACTGTAACTTTATATATGGTAATTAAAACACTTATAAATGGAGCTGGTCAATGGAGTCTGGCGCCTCCATGAGAGACCATATCCCTCCCCGTGGTTTGTCCCACGCACCTTGAACGTGTCGATCAGATGAACCAAAATCCTGGTTGAGGAGTATCCCAATGGTATGATACAGTATACATTTGGTCTTATCATAATTAGATTTAGGCTCTCCGATGATACAAATGACGGACAGGTACAAAAGCTTCTTGTGGCTTGCACTTGATGTTGTCTATGCTTGGACGTTGGTGTGTGAATGAGGTTTGACACCTGCGTGCATCCTCCAGTGTACACCTACATAAGCTTTGACACTTAGTCGAACGCCAGACATTTTTTATTTGGATGAGCACTCAAACTATCCTGGCGCTCTTTGTATGCTTTTATCCCACATTGATGAATATAAATGAGAGTAACTTGTCTAAATTCATTGAAAGTTGCAAGCATTATCAACGCATAGTGCACCCATAGCAACCCTTGTGGGATCTTCCTTCATGCTACTTGATGCATGGTGCTTAGTAGCTTTATCTTGATAGTGGTAGGGCTTGGATGAGTGGAGATTTGGCTTGTGGGCCCATTTATTTTAGTAAAATAAACTCTGGCTGTAATAAACCCGAGGGCACAAAAATTTACTATAAGAGCCAAAATCATCTTAATAAAACCAAATTTTTTATTTTCCCAATAATGGAGAATTTTTCGCCCAAATTTAACCAAAGAAAATTCTCCAAATTTAACCAAAGATTTTTTTCGCCCAAATTTAACCAAAGAAAATTCTCCAAATTTAACCAAAGATTTTTTTCGCCCAAATTTAACCAAAGAAAATTCTCCAAATTTAACCAAAGATTTAATGCAGACAATCCAAGAACTCAATGATGATGCTTAGTTAATGATGATGCTTAGTTTAGAGCAAAAATTATGTTATGCCACAATTCTAAATTTTGCATGTGTAAATATCTAGCTTGAAATGGGGGTGATGTTCTTCTTGTGCAGCGATAAAAAACATATGCCAAGTGCTCGATCCATTCAGTTGATCCCATATCAAAGACTGCACCTGTACCAATCCTTCATCTGAAAATAAATGCAATGAAAGTTGAAACTGAAAACCAATAGCTGCCAAAAACTGAAAACACACATGCTGAAGTCCAAAACTAAAACTAACAAAAATGCTTTGTCTTCAAGATTATTTATATACAAATGATCCTACCCTACTTGCTGAAACCAATGTTGAAACAAGTGATCTCAAAATTCCAATGAAGCCAGTGAAGTAAATGGCTTCTTGACTGCAACTTGCTTTCATCTCCTCCAAATAGAAAAAAGAACTCGACAAATGATAACTCAAACTGCAAAACCCATTTTATCCTTTCATTCTTGAACAATAGGTACTCTGTATTCTTTGATGATTTTAACTTACTGGAAAAAGGGTCTTCGAAAACATGTAAAACTATTCCTTTTTTAAAATCAGCCCAAAGACAAGGATCTCTTTCATCTGGTTTACCCATCTCAAATGGACATGCAACAAGATGATCATCTTTCACGTCATCCACAATAGAGACATGCTTTATCTTCTCTTGGAAATATTTTATATGAAATGACAATCTCATGTGTTTGAGAAAAATCCGAAAATGCTACTTCATGTTCTTGAATAAAAATGTCATCCTGGCTTTTTAAAATTTTTGAATATGTCGAATCGAGAGGTGTGAAATCATGAATGGATTTTGCAACATACAAAAGACATAAAACAACCTGTTCTTCTTCGGTATTTCCTTGTAACTTTGAGTATCTATCTTTATTAATGGTTTTACTGCCTAGATTTTCCGCACATACAATTTCAATAGCCTGATTTTCCCCAGCTTCTTCATGATACAAGTCTTCAGAAAATGAATGAGCTGCAAAACAATTTGAATAATTCTCCTCATAACTTTGACTGTAATAAGGCTAAAAAGGTTGTATATTTCCATTAATTTCATGGGATATAACTTGACTGTCAACATTATGATGCAGATTTGTTTCATTTTCAAGCAAAGAAGAAACGAATGTTTGCTCAGAATGATCCTGTGTACCAATACAACTAGTCTCTACTAGCTCTTCCTGATGAGAAGCTAGTTCGTAAAGGGCTTCTTCAATTTCATCATACATAAAGTCTTGTTCATTAATATCAATCCCCATGCATTGAATAAGATTGTCAAAGTTTCCACAAAATTTTTCAACCAGAACTAAAGATGGGTAACTTTCCTTATAATTCACACAAAATACTGAATAAAAATCTTCAAGGGAAAATAGACTAGAAGATAGAAATCCTTCATACCAGGATCGTGCTTCTTATTCTAAGGTTTCCATAAACATCTTCATCAAGAATTCTTCAAGAAATTTAACCCCTAGCCTACGTATGTGCATGTGTAATTTTATCAAGTGAAAGGCAACATCATCTCCTTCTTGATCTTTGAACTTTGGCAGATATGTTTTCGAATCTACACAAGGCATGTGATTTGAAAAAACGACAATGTGAGAGTGATTCATGGGATCATACCTTGCAGATATTGAACTCGTCTTTGGACAATGGTGTTGCCAATGATGTTTTGGAAGCTGGATTCTGCATTGAGAGTGGAGTCGCCAGTGAAAATTTAAATTTATGGATTCTTCTACCAGTGGAATCACCTTCAAACTGAATTTTTGATGTGTGGAGTTGTCAAAGCAGGAATACAACCAATATGTTCCTAAGTGTTTGTTTCTCTGAGACCTTAGAACTCAACCATGTCGTTCTTTCCCAAGGAAAAATTTTCAATTCTGTCCCCGACAATGGCACTAGAATGTTAGCACTCTGTAAATTTTGTCTAGTTGATAGACAAACGACAGAGGTAATTGTTTCAACCTAATTTAGAGATGGTCACTAGCCTTCTTAACTCAGAGAGGGCTCTCTCATGTCACTTGATATTTTTTTGGCAATCGATGGCTAGATTTAGTTTGTTTTGGGGTTTTTTATAAAGTTGTTGGCAAGGAAGGGGAGGGACACTTAGGGATATGGATTCGAAATTCTGAAAGTGAATGAAAACAATGACTAGCCGGTAGAACTCTCCAGAGTATAAAGGCTAAATGTGGCAATGAATCTGAGTCGTAAATTGTATTTAAGCAAGGTGTAATAGGAAGGAGAAAACAAATAACTGCATCAGAGAATTACTGAAATGAATTCTGAATTATCTAGGAATAAAATTACACACTTTAAATTGCTTAAGCCGAGAACATCACAAGATGAATTCTGGGCCTTTAACTCTCCAATTAAATAGAAGAAAATGTAAATGGAATTAAATAACACAATAAATACATACAATGAAAGGAGACACAACTCATATCACCACCATTAGAATATTTTCATAGAGACTTCAAAAGCTTCTGCATATGTATTCAATTCAGCTCCAAAAAATTACAATTGAGTTAAAAAACAACTAAAAGGTGCCCTTGCACTTCTGCCAACCCTAACACATACGTATCTCTTAACATTTATACAAACAATGAGTCCTTCCGTTTCCAAACCGGTTACAAATAAGGAATGTTTCATTTGGAAACCATTTACACAAACAATAGGCTTCGAAACACCACCTATAAATCTCAAACCGTAAAAGATTTGTAAAATGTGAGAATGATTTTTTTGGATAAGATCATTATGAAGAAAAAACTCCCTTGGTTTCTCTAAATTCATCTCCAACTAGCCGAAACACATGCCACAAAAACATGTCTCCAACAGGAAATCATGAAAACTGAAAAATAGGGTTCAAAGATTTCTTTGAATCTCTCAATATGTGAAACTTGTGTAAACTCTGGGGATTTTTTTGTACATCCACTTGTCTTGAGTAAAAACCTCTCTCGGTTTTGTGAAATGTTTCCTCATCTGTCTGGGATCTGTATTAGAAAAAGTTGTCTCCAACAAAATAAATCTTGAATCCAGAAATATAAGGTTTCGAGATGTCCCTTATTCTCCCAGTATGTAATAACTATGAGAAGTATGGGAGAGTTTATTGTTCTATGTCCCATTCTGAGTAAAAACCTCTTTCGGTTTCTCAAAATGTGCTCTGGTTTTCCCGAAATTAACATTGGAAGACGACTGGGCAAAATTACTTGAAATCATGGAAACTGAAACTTGAAAAATGATATGCATGCAACTGATCGAATTCGTCTACAAATGGTCTAACCTCCGACTTACTTTCTCTATCCATTTAGCAACAATCTGTGTAGCGTTTTTCTTTTGGAAATTTCAAGGACGAGGCAAAGCAGTTTGGGATGGACTGCTTTTTGCCCCAAAATGCATCCGATGGCACCACGTGGTCCCAAGTTGAAATCAAAGTATTTTCATCGGCCCTCTTTCAAATAATTAATATCCATGCTAGTTCTCCGCCCGATCTGATCCCTGGCAATTGATCTATAGCACTTGAGATCTGTGGCCCGTGGGGTCCCATCAACTCGACACTTCCGCCAGATTTAGCCTCCTTCCGCTATATATGACCCCGTCCTCCCGTTTATCGTGCCTCTACAACAGTTTGGCCTCTTTCTAAGTCCCAAAACTTCAATTCCATATAACTATTGTTATAGTGATAACAGGGGGATGGAAAGCTTTTTATGGGCTTGAAAACAATTCTAAATCAATTTATCTTTGGAGTTGGGATAAAAAGAAACTCCTATTTTAGACTCTTGTTACACCTTTTATTCTTTATGGATGGGAAGTTTGGGGCTGTAATATCTCTCGTGAATCCTTGAGAAAGATAGAGAAAAAAAAAAAATATTATAACCTATAATCTCAAAATTAAAGGAAATACGCCCTATCCCATCCTCCTCTTAGGAACAAGCCTCTCCCCCATTGAGAGATTGGTTATGACTAGATACCTAATGTATAAGAAAAAGTTAAACAACATGGAAGACAAGAGGCTTCATAAAATGGCTTCAAAATCGAGTCGTAACCACCATCGACTCAAGCTAGGATGGCATAAATATGCTTGGTCTTGGCTAAACTATTAGGGAATCATGAAAGACACCATTTTGGAGAATAAAGATGCTATTAAAAAAATTGTCAAATCAAAATTTAAGGAGAAAATGTGGTGAGATAAAGATTTAGAGGAAAAAATAAAATCAAGGTATTATAAGGATGTAATCAACCCTAATCTAGAAGATCAAAATTATTTATATGTTTTTCCAAGTGTAAAGAAAAAAAAAAACATTGCTAAGATAAGAACAAATTCTCATGAGCTCTATAGTGAAATTGGGTGTTGGTCAATTCCTAAAAGGCCATGGGATGAAAGAGTGTGTCACCTTTGTGACACCAAGAAGCTTGAAGATGAAAAGCACTTTCTCTTATATTGTCCAGCCTATACCCATATTCAATCTCATTTTCAAAATATTTGTCACATTACCAACCTTCCTAACCTCTTAACGCAACAAAAGTATGGCGATCTTGGAAAGATTCTCTTAATGCTTTTCGATCAAAGAAACAAAATCACAAAGAATCACTAAAAGTCACTTACCCTCTTAAGGTATGATAGACCAACTCGATCTTAGTGGATGTTAATCATCACATATATATATATATATATATATATATATATATATATATATATATATATATATATATATATATATATATATATATATATATATATATATAATTACTTTAATACATATTTTATATATTACTATTTTTAATAACTAAATAATCAACATTAACTTTAAATTACTTATCATAATTTTATATATTATCAATCAAATTTTAAAATCTAGTTAATTCTTTTAATAATTTAATTATGTTTCCACACACAATACACTTATACATACATGTTCTTCCATGCAATTATTACTATAACACAAATTTTCAAATTACTATTTTCAATAGCTAAATAATCAACATTAATTTTAAATTACTTATAGGTGTAATATAATAATCATATACTTTTAAATGATAATAAAATGAAAATATATATTATTGTCTATTTTAATGTAATTATTATAATAAATATTCCATAGCTTGGTATTAATAATAGTTAAATAATAAAATTTTTTATTAAGAACATTTATAATTATTTTAATTTAACTTGATGGAACATTAATTTTTTTATTATTTACTTTATTAGTGAATACATATATGTACTATATGCATAGTTTCTAACTATCAATAATAGTTAAATAATCAACTCAAATATTAAGAGCATTTTTATTTATTTTAATTTAAATTGATAGACCATTAAATATTTTATTGTTTATTTTATTAGTAAATAGATATATGTGCACTATATGCAGAGTTTGTAACTTGAAAACATATAATTTACAAATAAGGAAAATAATGAAATTATTGAAATAAAAAATTTGATTTGTTTTTTAAACTTATAAGTTATGAAAATAATGAAATTATAGAAATACAAAATTTGATATGTTTTTTTAACTTATAAGTCATGAAATTAAGATAAAATTTGTTTTTTTATTTTAAAAATTTATAGATATTTTAAAATGACAATTCTATAATACAATAAATTATGAAAATAATATTTTTTTTGGTAAATAAAAAAGTTTGTATTACCTCAAAAAGATGTAAAAGTGATACATGCCATTACACAATTCAAAATCTGTCACTTATTCTGTCACATGCATGGAAAATGGAACAAGTGTCTTGCATAGTTTATGGATAGGTTAGTCGACCATAACCAGAGTCTTGCTAAAACATAACAATAAAAAGATAAATTTTTGGCAAACTCGGGCTTCCATCGTGACAAAAAGTGAAGGAAAACGGTTGGCAACAAGTTGGGAAGCGACTCTTTGTAGGCTCGTTTGATAGGAATTCTAACAACATATCCAGGCAACGGTTGAGGGCACGCTGGATTTAAATTCAGTCTGTCATATCCTGTCGCATATTGAATATCAATTGCAAATGGTCCTCTGAAAATATGCAAGGAATGGGCATGGCTACCACGGACCTCTTGGCCTTGTCTGTCAAGGCTGGATGAACTGTTTCTTCCTCGAGAAAATTCATATGAGTCTCCTCCTCTACCAAGTGGTCATCCAAATCGATTCCAATGGTCTCATTGAGCGACCCACTAAAATTTGGAGTTGTTCCTTGAATGGAGTCGTCCCTCAACTATGAAGAGATTTCCTCCTCCACCACGCAACCACCCATCACAATATCAGAATGAACTGAACGAAAGGAATATTCGGTTGGTTTAGTCGGCACCTTGATGTTCTCCATCCAATTTGGAGGAATTTACTCCTCCATTGGATAACCACCAGAACTTAGCACAAGGTCAGGATTTTGAGACAAAGCATCTTCATGCCCAATTCTCATCAGAGTAGGGAGGGTCGACAGGGATGCTAAAAGGGATAGGAGGTGAAGAGAGTTTCGAGGGCGAGCCTACACACCAATGTCGAGCTAGAATACTATAGTAGGTCGGCCTATGTTTGGGATTGCCTGTTTCATGAGGCATGGCGTATACACAATAGAGGGAAGAAGTGAGAAATGGCCTGGATAGAGGCACCAAGGTGGAGGTAAAATCAAGAGAGATTTGGCTCCAGTGGGAGGAGATTGTAGGTGGGAAATGAAGATCCATATGCGAAGGAAGAAAAAAATAAACATGCCAAGTGCTTACCATCATGAAATCTAGAGAGATGGCAGGGAGAGGTGTCATGAATATTGAGGTGAGGTCATCCTGTTGATGCGTACCTTCTCCGGAGATCCAATACTGGTGCAAAATGTGGGCCATTAAATACCCCTCAATGTCCCAACATAGTAGCTCCTTCCGAGTTTAAATGATAATAATGATGAAAATATGGAGGGGGAGGTTGGCGACATGAGGATTTAATTGCACTCGCCGCCTTATTTTCATGTATCAGGGGGTTGGCATGTGTCACCCCAACCGGGGGGATCATAAAAACCTAGCTCTCTGCAATGGATCAACAACTACGATTCAGGATGATGATGGATGTTGATTATGAGGGTATTTTCTTGTGTAGAGATGCCTTCATTATCTAATTTATCAACAACTTTGTTGGCCTCACGTCTTATGTGTGAGGTGAGGCGAGTGAGAGAGAGACGTAGAAGGGATTGTAAATTATAGGCCCTAGATGGTTATGACTTTGAGCAATTTTCTCTGGATCAGTTCCATTTATGATTTTTTCCACCAATGAGATGATTATTTTGGAGTACCCTTCAATGATGAGGTGATTTATATTAATATCAGAGGATAATTGTATACCCCTGGTGAGGCCCTAAATTTTTACCGAGTTGTTTGTATCATGTCACAAATATCCTGCTATAAGGTGTTGGAGTTTCCCAATATTGTCTCTAATGACTGCTCCAAATCCTGTCGGGCCAAGATTTCCTTTTGAGGCATCATCAAAATTTAGCTTGCAAAAGCCAAGGGGGGACAACTCCAAGTGGAAGGGATTAGGGAGGTGCATTTAAGGGGAGAAGTGATAATAAGAGGGGCTTTAGGTGTCATCAACTACCAAGAGGAGAGTATGATGGATTCATGAGGCTCATTGGGTAGATATTCTTGGGTCCATGTCTAGGCATGGATGGTTTTATGTACGTTCTTGAAGATCCTTGACCAGAGAAGAGAGGGGGAGGAAGCTTGGGAGTGGAAGATGTGTTTGTTTCTTTCTTTCCAAAGCTTCCACACAATGAATCTTGGAAGGAGTTTCCAAATTCTATTAAGGAGTGGACTTTTGAAAACCTATGAACCCCAATCCTTGATGGTCTTTATGATGTTCATCCTGTCTCTTTTGGTTTTCCTCATTATTAAAGAAACTTGATCCCATATCATTCCACTGCTGGGAAAATGATTGAATTTGTTCTCCATTGTTTCTTATTGTTTCTAACAAAGATATCATATTGAGGGTACAATGAAGCCATGCTTCCTGATATTGTCCCAGGTGAGGATGTGATTCTAAACCATGAGCCAAAGAAAGGTGGAAATGTTTGGTGAGATTTTGGTTCTTGAGATGATGTGCCATATGTGCTCTTTTGGTTCATTGTGAAATTTTTGTTGGAGGTGGTAGGCCTCTTTGATTGTTAATGTTCTCGAGGGGGTATACCCCCAACGAAGAATGTCCATGTCCTCACTGATGTAGATCTTTATTTTTCCCACTATTGCTTTCCAAGGTTGTAAGTCTAAATCTATTGGAATGTGGAGATCTTGTGGAAGCTTTTTCAAGCTGCGCCAAGGTGGGTGGTGAGAGACATTAATACATATATCCACAACTTTAAGATGATCCAACCCTTTTATGTGGTCCTGATAGGGGCGTAAATTATCCATTGTTTGAAGTGGAGGGAGTTGTTGACATGAACATTTCTAGAACATGACATTCTGGCGATTTCTTACCTCCTATAACGCATGATTTTTAATGAGAGGACGGTTTCACCAGGCTGCATTCCAAATATTGGATTCCTAGATCTGGTCATCAATCTGGATGAGTTCCTCTTGTGGAATGTGAGGGGTCTACTTTTTCCTCCATATTTAGGCCCAAAGTTCTGTGGGGTATTTGATCCAATGGAATGAAGGGAGACATCTATTTGCAAATACACTGAAGAGTTATTTAGGATGTCACTTAGAGCCGGCCTCAAAGAAATGGAATTCCAATGAGTTGCAATCTATGTAAATGGGTTAAATTATTTAATTCAAGATGAAATGAGCACACACTATTTTTTCATTGTTGATGAATCTTATCAAGTTTCCCTAAAGATGGAAGAAAATATTGAGAGGAAAACACAACCTAGAGGTAGAGGAAGTGGTTCTAAAGGACAAGGTAAAACAAGGATTTCTAAAGGAAGCGAAAGGGAAGAAGAATCTGGAAGTATTCAAGGTGGTATAGGAGAAAATGGAGCTAGTAGAGCCAGAGGATTCTAAAGAGGAAAGGGAATATATGTAATTACTTGTTATCACTATGGTGTAGAGGGACATATGAAGTATGAATGTACAGAAAGGAAAACTTCAGGGAGAAGAGGTGACGCATGGGGACAAGTCACACAGGTTGACAAAGATTTAGTAGTTGGAGAAAATGTGACTGTTCTTCAACAAGAACAAGGTGAGAATTTTTTTTTCCGAAGACTGTTGCTTAAATATAAACAAAAAGAGGCAAGGGAACCAGAACAACGAAAGAAAGTTTTTAAAACACAATTTAAGGTTCAAGGAACATGTTGTAATCTTGTTATAGATGGAGGACGTACAGACAATTTGGTATCCACTGAAGTCATGGACAAACTAAACTTGATGAGGTTGAACCATCCGAACCCTTACTTTGTTTCTTGGTTGAACAAGGGACAACATGTGATTGTGATTTAACATTGTTTATTGAGTTTTCAAATAGGGAGCTTTCAAGAGTAGGTGTTATGTGACGTGATTGAGATGGATGTGTGCCACATATTTTTGGGAAGAGCATGGTTATTTGATTGAAAAGTTCACCATGATGGTAAGGAAAACACATATGAGTTCAAGAAAGATGGACAACGTTAGAAATTAACACCGATGCTAGATAATACAATAGCAACAACATAAATTGTGTTGATATAAACACGAGTAACAATAAAATCATGCTATGTTCTTCTAAATAATTATTATAGGAAGAAAGAAAATCAACATTTTTATTAGCAGTGATTCTGAAAGAAGTGAAATGTGTAGAGGAGACAAATTTTATACCTAAAGAAATAAATATATTGTTGGATGGATTTAAGGAGATTATTGCTAATGATTTGCCAAAGGGATTGCCTCTAGTGAGAAGTATTTCTCATCAAATTGATTTAATTCCTGGATCGATTTTACCTAATAAAGATCCTTATAGGATGACTACCACACTGAGTGAAGAGGTAAATAGACAAGTGCAGAAGATACTTGATAGAGGAATCATTGGAGAAAGTCTAAGCCCTTCTGTGCTACCAACAATGTTGAATCCAAAGAAAATAGGTGAATGTTGAATGTGTATTGATTCACGTGATATAAATGAGATCACTATCACGTATCGGTTTCCATTGCCTAGAATGGATGACCTTCTGGATTTCCTGTGTGGTTTGAAATATCTTACAAAAAATGATTTAAAGAGTAGTTATCACCAGATCTGAATAAGAGAAGGTGACGAATGGAAGACTGCATTCAAGATGAAATATGGACTATTTAAATGGTTGGTAATGTCGTTCGGGTTAACTAATGTGCCCAACACTTTCATGATATTGATGAATAAAGTCTTGAAGCCATTTTTGGGTAATTTTGTGGTTGTATATTTGGATGATATACTGATTTTTAGAAAGAGTAGGATAGAGCATGTTGAGTATGTGAGGGAAGTACTAGAGTGCTTGAAGGAACAAAAACTATTGATAAAACTGAAGAAGTGTACATGCATGCAACACGAATGAGTGTACATGGGTTTCATGGTTTCAAAGGCTGGACTTAAAATGGACCATGAGAAAGTGAAGGCTATTATCAGATGGCCAACACCAAGATGCACATTCTATGTGAGGAGATTCCATGGATTGGGAGGCTTCTATCGAAAATCCATTTGGAATTTTAGCCAAATATGTGCACT
The DNA here is from genome assembly GCA_009831015.1 of Picea engelmannii. Lineage (NCBI taxonomy): Eukaryota > Viridiplantae > Streptophyta > Pinopsida > Pinales > Pinaceae > Picea > Picea engelmannii. The sequence continues at coordinate 103,496 of ML792122.1, read as the reverse complement.
TCTTACAAAATGTATGAATAAGGGAGTGTTTCAGTGGACTGTAGTAGTGTAAAAGTCATTGGAAGAATTGAAGAAAAGGGTAACATCACAGCCAATATTATCCTTACCATATTTTAACAAAGTGTTTCAGGTTGATTTTTATACTATCAGAACAACAATTGGAGCAGTTCTAAGTCAGGAAGGAAGACCCATTGCATTTTTCAGCGAGAAGTTGAATGAGGCCAGAAAGAAGTACTATGTTTATAATTAGAAATTTTATGCTATTGTGCAATCTTTGAGGAAATGGCAATATTATCTATTGTCGAAGGAGTTTTTTTTGTTCATAGATCACAAATCTATGCAATACATTAACAACCAAGGTAAGTTGAATGAAAAGCATACTAAATGGGTATAATTCTTGAAAATTTATTATTTTGTGTTGAAACACAGGTCCCAAAACTCTAAGAAGGTAGTTGATGCATTAAGTTGGAGGACAACCTTACTTAATACAATTTCAGTAGAAATGGTAAGTTTGAATTATCTAAAGACATTGTATCAGGAAGATGCAGATTTCACAGAAACTTTGAAGGCATGCAAGGAGCCCTGAATTTTAGACAAAACACCATATCTGGACTACCATATCAAAGAGGAGTTTTTTTTTTCAAAACTAACAGTTGTGTATTCCCAGAAGTTTCATATGACTGAATCTCATTAAAGAGTTGCACAATGGTAGTTTAGGAGGAAATTTTGGGATTGATAAAACCACATCCTTGTCAAAGGGGAGATATTTTTGGCCCAACATTAATAAAGATGTCTGAAATTTTGTTGAAATTTGTAAGATATGCCAATTAGCCAAAGGAAAAAGTCAGAACACGAGACTCTATAATCCATTGGAAGTACCCAGAGGACCTTGGGAGGATATCAGTATGGATTTTGTGTTAGGATTACCTATGACATAGATAAAACATGACTCAATAGTGGTAGTTGTGGATATATTTTAAAAAATGGCACACTTCATAGCATGTAAGAAGACTAGTGATGCTAGTGATGTAGCCTCATTATTTTTCAAGGAGGTGGTTTGATTGCATGGACTTCCATAGAGTATTACTTCATATCGTGATACTAAAGATCTTGGGAATTTTTGGAGGACACTTTGGAAAAAGTTAGGCTCAGATTTATTATACAGTTTGACATATCATCCTCAAATAGACGGTCAGACAGAAGTAGTGAACAAGAGTCTAGGAAATTTAATTTTAAATGGAGAAAATCCTAGTCAATGGGATTTGGCATTAGCTCAAGCTTAGTTCACATATAACGATTCGGTGAATAGATATATGGGAAATAGTACATTTCATATTAATTATGGACAATCACCAAAAGGTGTGGTAGATTTGGTTGCATTGCCAGAATTAAAAGGAAAGAAGAGTGTTGATGCGAATGATTTTGTGGATAGTATGGATGAATTACAAGAACATGTAAAGAAGAAATTACAGACGAGCAATGACAGTTATAAACAAAGAGAAGATCAACATAGGAGACATAAGGTATTCTGAGAGGGTTAGTTGGTCATGGCTCAGTTGAGGAAGTATTGATTTCCTAGAGGAACATATAATAAACTCAAGTACAAGAAGATAGCTCCATGCCAAATTATGAAAAAGATCTTTGACAATGCTTATCGGCTGGAACTACCAGAGAAGTTTGACATATCACCTATATTCAATGTTGTTGACCTATATGAGTTTAATGAAGGGGACATAAAGGTATATGAAGGTACCCTAAATGAATGGGAACAACATCCACCAATTAAGCAAGAGGAGAATATTGAAGAAATTCTTGCTACAAGAGTTGGTAGGAAGACTCACCAAAGGGAGTACATGGAATATTTAATCAAGTGGATGAATCGAGGGATAGAGGATGCATAGTGGGTGAATGAAGATCAGTTAGCACATATGTATAACTCTTCACCTCAGAAGTGATCCTCACATGAGTTGGAGCTCATGTTTTTCTTACCAAGTGTGTCTAATGCAGGAGCATCCTTGGGCTCAACCAATCTACATCACCCAAAAATATTTCTATTTTCCAAATTAGGAATAAGATGGATAAGGAATGTGTTAGTGATCCATTCCATTTAATTAGTTTTCTATTAATTCAAACTACTCTTACTCGTGAAACTACTCTTGTGTATGTTGAAACTTATGCTGAAACTTGTGTTGAAACTCGTGTTGAAACGCATGCTGAAACTCCTGTAGAATATGGATTTCGTTGAAAATTGAATTTCCTCCTACGAAAATGATGTTACAACACATGTTGACTTTCCACGTTGGTAGTAAAATGTGTTGAGTCTCAACCATGGTTAGGTAAAGGATCTGGTGCCCAGAAGGAAAACCATTAACACCAAGAAGAAGGCGAACAATTAGAAGCCAAGGGAAGTTTGGGTAACAACTTGTTCTTGGAGAGAAGGAAAATCATTTCAGAGCCAAGGAGGTAGTTTTAAGAAGAATGAGCATGATTTTGAAGGGGTTGGTGAACCATGAAGTGAGAAAATCTTGCAAGGTAGATTGGAGAGAAGTATTCTAGGTTGGGTGAGCCCATACACATAGACCATTACCCTATGGATGATTTTGTAGTGGTTTTAATCCATCCAAGCACAATTCACAACTGTCTCTTAATCCCAGACATGATGTAATATAGAAAAATATGTTATCTGGATGAATAATTAAATGAACGATGTTGAAATTCGTGGGTTTTCTGGTGTTTTAGTTTCTAGTTGATTTCCTTACTATTTGGAAAAACTATTTTTGTTTTTCCTTTTTGTTGTGTATTCTATAGTAGGGTGAGTTTTGTAATTGTTTGTGTGTTTCATCCCTACACCCTTGTATCAAATTTCCTAAAAAATAGAGGTTATTAATGATTGAAAACCCTAGTCCTCAAACATCAGAAGGTATTGGGATTAATGATAATGATTAAATTATTATTCCATATTTTTGAAATTGTATGAGAGTAATATAATTAAAATATAAATTTATATTAAAAAGAATATTTTTTTTATCAATGTATAAAAATTTACAAAATTTATCAAATTTGTCTTCTAAACAATGTTTCGTGGACACCCTTTCTCTCTACTAATGTAATGCATGATATGGATTGTTATCCCCTATTCTAGGGATAACTAAGGATATCACATCTCAAGGCCCACATGTCCTAGACATGGAGTATCAAGAGCCAAATGACTTGAGCATGGCCCCAGAAGGCCCCCCTTTTCTTCAATGCAGTATATTTATCATCAACAATAGTATCCATCCCACCATCCTGGTCCTGAAGTAGCAGTAAGTTTTTCTCCATTAGGTAATGATTCTGGGTATCATGGTATTTGTAACTCTTATTTTTGAAGCACTTGAATATTTTTCATTGAATCCTTCTTCATTTCATTATGTTTGCTTGGAAATTATGCTATTTGCCTTGTTCATACCTAGAAGGGTGACATGGTTCCCTAGTAAGTTGACCTTTCTTTAGGATGGGTTTCCACTGGGTGGGTCTGTGAAAGGTCATCTTCCATCCATTCCATGCTTAAAACTTTCCATTTGTATTCCTCTCATATCCGCCTACCTTTGTTTGGGCATTGGGATTGACCATGCTAGGAAGGGTTGTACCTTGCCTTGTGGGAAGAAGGGGCTAAACATCTAGAGGGTAAAAGTAGCTAGAAAGAGTTAAAAGCCAATGTTTAAACCTTTGAGATGATTCATTATGCAAGAGCATCCTTTCCACCTAAGCAAAGTGCTAGAATTCCAGCACATCAAAGCGCATTCAAGGAAGGGAGAGGTGCAACCCTCCCATTTTAAAATTTTAAATGTAATATTTAATGCAATTAAATACTGTAAGGATGGAAGAGTCGATTCATTCATTTGTACAAGAAGTAGATAGATAGACCTTTAATGAGGTCTGAGCGGTACATATATTGATATTTTCCTCGGATATGAGATGTGTGTGGTATTTTATTGTAATAATCCTCAGTAGTTAGGGGCTATAATTGGTAATTAGACACCAGTAGTGTAGTTGGAGGGAAAGAATCAATGAGTCTCCTCTTGTATAAATATTTGTAGTGTATGCCCAACAAAGGCTGCTGAAAGTTGATGAAAAAATCATTGTCAGTCAAGGAGAGGAGAGAGTCGAGACTCAGTTGCAGTCCGAGCCTACACCCATTGTAAACAGACATTCATATTAAAAAAAAGACAACAATATTCCCTACATATGATTTTGTGTATGTTTCCATGTATTTGATGAATGTTATTTGTGTATTTATGGGAGTATATTATGTAGATGTATGTGATAAGTTTTCATCTGTAGGGTTAAGATATATTTTTCTATCTTTGTGAGTTTGTTGGATTATTTCTAGGTTCTTTAGGCTAGTGCAAGGAGTGTGCGACAAAGTATTAGAAACTATGTAGCCAATGTAAGGAGTGTGTATCTGAACTCCACTTCGAGTTCAGATAAGAATGTGCTAGGTGGGAACACTAGAACATTTACAGATTCAAGGAGCCTCAGAGTTACTAAATACTCTAGAGGAAAGAATGTGCAGAGAAAGCATAACTGGAGTTGTTGAATACTCCAAAAGACTTTGCCAGGTGGGCATTAAGTGAGTGCAAGGAGTGCATAAGAGAACTTTTCTTCGAGTTATGTGAAAAGAGTGTCAAGGAGAAGACACCCAAATATTTACTGAAAACTTTGTAAGATCAACAAGGATTTCTTTGAGTAATTACAAGGAGTGCACATAGCCAATACTTATCTGAAGTATTGGTGAATTTTTGGAGAACACGAGTTGTTGAACACTATGGGAAAGATCTCTTCAAGTTTGCATTGAGCGAACACGAGTGTGTGATTGAACTTGAAATAGATCAAGATTCTAGAGGAAGACCTGTGAAAGGAGTGCACCAGGACAACACTTCAACAAGTGTTGACAAAGTCTGAAGATTCAGACAAGCGCAAGGAGTGCATAGTGTCTGCAAGGTGTGCATTGAAAAAATCTATTTAGACTTAGAAGATCAGAAGATACAACGCAAAATTCACACGGTGTGAACATTACTCCAAGTTCAAAATCTCAAAGGGAGAGCACAGAGTGTGCCATGAGGGTGTCGAAAGTTCCTTTGAAGGAAAGATGAGGGCCAGGACGCCTTTGGAATTTTGAGCTAGTTCACAAGCTCATAAGTGAAAGTGCAAGTTTGCACGCAGAGCACAAGGAGGTGCCAGAGCCAAGGTCAAATTATGTTGGCAAATATCAATGAAGGATAGTGTTCCCAGAAGTGCAAATGAGACCCAAAGTAGCGAGCTCGCACAAGGTTGAAAGGTCACATCCTTTGAATATTTGCAAATTCTTCTAATTTAGCAGAAATCCAAGGCTCATGAGGAGGAGAGACAACAACCATCAGATCTATTGTTGGAAGAAATATAGATCGTCATATCAAGGTACAAAAAAAAGGAGTGGCATCGAGGTGAAGAAAAAAACCCATCCATTGGATCTGGGTGTGTGGATTGACAGTCATTGGATCCAGTTAAGTGCATGCGACTTTAACCCTTTTTATGTGCAAGGAGTGGGGACTTGTTGAAGTCCCGAGGTCCCAAAGTTCTGAAGTGAATCAGAACCATCCATCATCTGAAGGGACAGGTGGAGAAATATCATAAGGTTTGGGAGATAAATCTACGGGAGATCTGCATGGAGCAGGGGAAAAATTCATGAAGTAGTGAAGGACAAAGTAAATCTGGACCATTGGATCTGGAAGGGTATGTGGCAAAGATCCACGTACTTTGGAGGAAAATAACTTTGACGAAAATTCTATGTGGAGTGTGCATAAATCCTGAAGTAGCAAAGTCCATCATGACCATCGATCTGGGAAGGACAGATGTCACTAGATCATGGACTTCAGAGGAAAAGAAAGGAGGAAGTGGAGTGTTGACCCGAAGTAGTCTGAAGCTCCAGAGGTAAGATCCCAACCTAGTTGTTAGTTTCTTGGACACGTGGCATAATATCCATCACTTTGGTGATAGGATTCTTCAGGAGAAATAGGAGAGTGAAATCCTAAAGGTCGTAAGTCTTGAAATCCAAAGTCAAAAGGAGCCTGGAAATTTACTTCAGAGAAAAGTTACTTCAGAGGAATTGAGGAGTGAAGACACGAGAACTCCCAAAGGATGAAGCGTCGAAGTCCATCAGAGCCATCCATTGGAAAAGGATGTGTTGCATAAGATCCATCACTTCAGTGGATTGACACTCCGAGAAAAAGGAGAGAAAAATGGGAGTTGACTGCAAGTTGTCCGAAGTGAAAGCAAAGGACACGCCTTGAGTGTTAATCGAGGTGAGCACGTGGCACTCGATCCAAAGCTTTAGGTAAAGGTTACTTCTAGGGGGAAAAGTATTGGAACGTTTGGAACTCTTGAACACTGAACTTTCGAAGTAGATCATAGTTGTTAGCTGTCAGAGGAGTGAGGATCGTAGATTTGGTCTGGGTGATTTCGGCGATTCAAAATTTGGGGAAAAAGGTGTCATGTGCACTCAAAATCGTTGAAGCCCAAATTCGTGAAGGGGGGTAGACGAAGGTCATAGCCCGAGTTCATATGATGGAAGGGGCCTAGCAGAAGGAGATAGCACATGTTATTTCAAAAAGGGAAAATGGTCTTAGCAGGAGCCCGTGGGTTTTCATAGAACCTGCGCCTTAGGAGAAAAGGGGCCTATGTAACTTGATTTGGGTTTCAGCAGGGAGCCCGAAGAGATAATTCATCTTAGTCTTTTGAATGAACCTAGACCAAGATGTCGATCAGCCTCGAGGAGAGAGAGAGGAAAGGTTCTTTCTAATACCATCAAGTGGTATCAGAGTAAAAAAATTAGATTCTGTAAGCAACAACAATCAATAGACAACTAGGTGGGCCGCAAGGGAAAGTTGAAGGTGCTCTTAGTTGCAGGGTAACCAATAGAATTTCCAGGAGGGAAGACAAAGAAAGAGAAATGGTTGTTGAATCCCATAAGTGTGGTCGAAGATAATACCACCAAAAGAAAATAAAAGCAAAGATGGGCAAAGAGCTCGAAGAAATATGAGAAGAGATTGAAAGGATAACGCTGAAGATTTAGCAAGAAGAACAAGTACGCTGGAGGTATGAATGGCCAATGAAGAAGAAAATAAAATGGCATGTCCAAACATTATTGGCCAGAAGGAAGCAACAACACTTGAGGAGGTGGCTGAGGGAATTTGAAACCCTTAGTGACACAGAGAAAGTGGTTTACATTTGTGAAACCAAGAGTGGAGAGAGCCTCAGTGATGAGGAAGAGAAGACATCAACAATTGATATCATAGAATGTTAGGAGGGAAGAGGAGAAATCCCAGATTTCCAAGTGGGAAAGTCAAAAGAGATTAACTTAGAGGTGAGTTCAGATCAGCAAGGAGTGATAATGGAGGAGGATCATAGGAGCATTCTGATAATTAGGGGAATTCAAATATTCCTACCAATTATCCCAATAGAGGCTAGTGCACAAATTTCAAGTGAAGTAGAAGAGAAAGGATAACCAATTGTGACTGTCATAGAGGAGGAGGAGAAGGAGAAAACACTTATGTCTTCCCTAGAATAAAAAGAGGATAATACAATTGAGTTGCTCATTCCATGGGAGAAGGAGTTGGATATGTTGGAGGATTAGTTGAAAATCCAGAACTAGAGAAGGCCTGTCAGGGTGCATTCATGAAAAGAGAAGGAGCATACCAGCCTGAGGAGAAGTTGGAGGAAGCTGGAGTTGTACCAACAACATAGCTGACATAAGTCAATTTGTTAGAGGATATAGTTGAACATAAGTTCAATGAGGAGATTGCAGAATATGAGTCTGCAGTGAAGTGGAAAGTCAAGGCCACATGATATGAAGGTAGCATGGGAGATCAATTTGATCTTCCCTTTGATCAATATGAGGATATGAAGTAGAGCATTCTCCAAAGAAGGATCCAACCAATAGAGCAGTTGGAGGAGGTATTAGAGGAGATAAGGAGGTTGATGTTGAGATCAACACAAGAGATTAACAAGGAGAAGTTGAGCAGAATAAATCCTGCAATAGTAGCAGGGAAGAAATAACAACAACAACATATCATAGGAGTGGGTGGACAACTCAAAGGGAGAGTTTGGGATAAATGTAGATTTCAAGACTGGAGCAGAGGGAGCCATGAGTAGGATCTTGTGATTTTACCAGAAGTGGAGTATGATGCAAGAGCATCCTTTCCACCTCAGAAGAGATCCAACATTCCAACACATCAAAGGACATTCAAGGAAGGGAGAGGTGCAACCCTCCCATTTTTAATTTTTAAATATAATATTTAATGAAATTAAATACTGTAAGGCTAGAAGAGCCAAGTCATTCCTTTTCACAGGTAGTAGATAGAGATACCTTTAATGAGGTGTGAAAGGTACATATCTTGAGCTTTGCCTCGGATATGAGATGTACATGGTCTTTAATTGAAATAAGCCTCAATAGTTAGGCACTGTAATTGGTGATTCGACACCACTAGTGTAGTTGGAAGGAAAGACTCAATGAGTCTCCTCTTGTATAAATATTTGTAGCGTATGCCCAACATAGGCTGCTGAAAGTTGATGAAAAAATAATTGTAATTCAAGGAGAGGAGAGAGGAGAGACTTAGTTGCAGTCTGAGCCTACACCCATTGTAAATAGACATTCATATTAATAAAAAGACAACAATATTCCCTGCATATGATTATGTGTATGTTTCCATGTATTTGATGAATGTTATCTGTGTTTTTATGGGCATATATGTTTTAGATGTATGTGATAGGTTTTTATCTACAGGGTTAAGATAGAATTCTCTATCTTTGTGAGTTTGTTAGATTATTTATGGGTTCTTTAGGATAGAGTGAAAGACAAAGTAATGGAAACTCTATAGCCAACGCAAGGAGTGTGTATCTCAACTCCGCTTTGAGTTCAGAGTAGAATGTTCTAGGTGGTCACACCAAAACATTTATAGACTCGAGGAGCCTTAGAATTACCGAATACTCTTAAGGAAAGACTGTGTAGAGAAAGAACATCCAGAGTTGTTGAATACTCCAAAAGACTCTGTCAGGTTGGCATTGAGCGAGTACAAGGAGTGAAAAAGATAACTCTTCTTCAAGTTCTGTGAAAAGAGTGTCAAGGAGAAGACACCCAATGAGTTACTGAACTCTCTATAAGCTCAGCAAGGAGTGATTTGAGCAAGTGCAAGGAGTGCACAGAGTCAATACTTATCTGAAGTATTGGTGAAGTTATAGAGAACCAGACTTGTTGAACACTATGGGAAAGAGCTCTACAAGTATACATTGAGCGAACGCAAGGAGTGTGTGATTGAACCTGAAAGAGATCAGGAGTATGGAGGAAGAACCATGCAAGGAGTGCACCAGGACAACACTTTGACATGTGTTGAGAAAGTATGAAGATTCAGACAAGTGCACGGAGTGCATAGTGTCCACAAGGTGTGTGTTGACAGAGTCTATTTCAAATCAGAAGCTTGGGAGAGACAAAACATAATTCATGCAGTGTGAACATTACTCCAAGTTCAGAAGCTCAAAGGGAGAGCGTAGAGTGTGCTAGGAAAGAACCAGAAATTCCTTCGAAGAAAAGCAGAGGGTCGAGACCCCTTTGGAGTTATGAGCAAGTTCACAAGATCAGAAGTCAAAGTGCAAGTTTGCACGCAGAGCACATGGAGGTGCCAAAGCCAAGGTCAAATTATGTTGGTGAAGCTCAAGGAGGGATAGCATTCCCATAAGCACCGATGAGACCCAAAGTAGTGGGCTCGCAAGAGGTTCAAAGGTCACAGCCTTTGAATATTTGCAAATTATTCCAATTGAGGAGAAATATAAAGCCAAGGAGGAGGAGCGACAACAATCGTCATATCTGTTGTCGAAATCAATATAGACCATCAGATCAGGGTCCAAAATGAAGGATGGGTCTCGAGGTGAAGAACAGATCCCATGCATTGGATCCACGTAAGAACTCGGGACTTTAACCCTTTTTATATGCAAGGAGTGAGGACTCGTCGAAGTCCCGAGGTTCCAAAGTTTTGAAGTAAATCAGAATCATCCATCATCTGGATAGATAGGTGGAAAAATATCATAAGGCCTGGGAGATAAATCTCTTGGATATCTGCGTGGAGCAGGAGAAAAATTCGTGAAGTCGCGAAGGATGAAGTGAATTTGGACCATTGGATCCAGAAGGGTACGTGGCGAAGATCCACGTACTTCGGAGGAAAATCACTTCGGAAAAAAGTCTTTGTGGAGTGTGCAGAACTATTGAAGCGTGAAGTAGTGAAGTTCATCGTGACCGTCGATATTGGAAGGACATGCATCACCAGATCATGGAATTCATATGAAAATAAAGGAGGAAGCAGAGCGTTGACCGGAAGTAGTCTGAAGCTATAGAGGTAAGATCCCATCCTAGCCATCAGTTTCTTGGACACATGGCGTCTAATCAATCACTTCGGTGATAAGACATTTTGGGAGAAATAAGAGAGTGAAATCGCGAAGGTCGTAAGTCCCTAAAGCCAAAGTCAACATGAGTCGTTGATGAACGGAGGGACACGTGGAGCGTGGAAATTTACTTCATAGAAAAGTTACTTCGGAGGAATTGAGGAGTGAAGACATGAGAAATCCCAAAGGACAAAGTGTCGAAGTTCATCTAAGTCGTCTATTGGAAAAATATGCGTGGCGGAAGATCCTTCACTTCGAAGGATTAACACTCTAGGAAAAAGGAGAGAAAAAGAGGAGTTGACTGCAAGTCATCCAAAGTGAAAGAAAAGGACATGCTTTGACCATTGATCAAGGTGAGCACATAGTGCTCGATCCAAAGATTCAGGTAAAGGTTACTTCAGGGGAAAAAGGCATTGGAACGCTCAGAACTCCCAAATACCAATTTTCTGAAGAGATAATTTAGCTCATTCTTTTGAAATATCCTATACCGGGAGGTCGATCAGCCTCGAGGAGAGAAAGGGGGTCTACATCACTTCACCCAGGGATTCCCGAGAAAGTAGTAAAAATCTTCTTAGTAAGGAAATGGGACCTATAAGATACATAAACACTCAAGGTACTAGTTGGTGGATAGGAGGTCTCATCATGAGCCAACCCTTTATGACCATGGGCATGTAGCGGTATGACACTACCACCTATCTGGTCACCAAACCAAAGTACTGGCTCTTGGTGGCATAACCAAGAGAAATAGGGTCTCATCGCAAGACAACCTTCTCATCTCTGTGAAATGAGTGTAGATAACACTATCACCTCTGGTCATCAGGCCAGGATAGTGCCCCTCAACTTTTCCCTTGAAGCAAAAAATAAAAATATCAAAATAACTAAAGCTAAGAATAAAAAGAAATGAATGGGATAGGAAACAATTGCATTTATGATAAGGTGTAACTTTCCCTCTATAAAGGCATTCACAGGTAAGGCTTACATCTCCCTATTATTACTGCACCCCATGCCCAAACACTTACCCCATGCCACCTCACACACTTATATTCCTTAGATTGGCTGCCACCTGGGAAACACCAAAAACTTAAGGAAGGTTAGCTCGAGAGGACACCTTGAGACCTCCTCGAAACCTAACTTGTCAAATTGCATAACATATTTGAGCATTTTTCTAGGTTAAGGGGTGTTTGATGCACATGTTTGGGTAATTTAATTATTGGTTTTGATTTAAATTCTATGGTCCCTATGACTCATGAACCCCTGGAGGGCGTACTTTTTGTTGCTACAGGACCTTGCCCGGTGGACAGGTACATATGAGGAAATTATTAGCTCAGACCTTCCTGAGGACTTAAATCCCATATATGGATGTTGCAACCCTAGAGAGGGGTATGAATACATTGAATATTTTCACTGGGAATAAAGAAGGAAATTCCCTTTGGAGGCACCCTGGAAGACCTAGACCCAGGGGATCTTGCTTTTCCTTATGGATGTTGTCCATGAATTCCAATTTTGGCACAGGGGTAGACCCAGGGTTTAACGCTTCAATAATGCACCTACAAAGCCCTAACTACTGGCCCTTTCAGCAACACCTGCGAAGCAGATGAAGTCTCACCCGAGGTAGAGGCAGGGGGGTTGTAGGACTCATGTGTCTACTACCAAGATGGGACATAGATCTATGATCAAAACACTTAATAGATCACATAGAAAACAATATGTATTAGTTCTAGAACCTCATTCACATCGTAGGTTAAACCCTTATTACAGATCAACGTAGTAATAATGCAGATCAAGTACTTTCCATCACTTAGCACATAGAGTTAGATCAGATCTATCATTTATTTACCATTGATATAGCACTAAGCATCCATATATATATATAACATATATAAATATCAATGTACTAACATATAAACATCATAAATAATATTCACAACATTGCACAAAGCACATCAAACACTTGATATACGTGGTTCACCCCAGTGTGGGGCTATACCTACCAACTTCTTCTTCTTCTTTATTAGTCTCCAAGATTCTTACATGCATCTCCTTCTGTGCACAAATCCACAGAGCCCAACTTCGCACTAGATAGGTGATCTGCGCACAACGCACTAGATCCACCTTCCTCAAAATCAAGTCAAGGCACAGAGCCAACTCCTTAATAGCATAAGTCCTTACACGGTCTGTCTGTACAAAGTACTTACAAATTCTTGCATTGAGCCAATATTAACCTACTATGCACATAACCACTACTAGTTATGCACTAAGTCGATTCTATTACTTCTTACATCGCTTATCTACCTATTTATACATTTACAAAAGGGCCTAAACATGGGTAAACCCATGGGCTGACATCCCATACCCGTTACATAAACCCTAATAACCCTTTTCTTGGTCCACAAGCCCACAAAACAAGCGTGATCCCACGATCTCATCTCCGCCTGGCCACTCCATCTTTGACCAGCTCGTCGAAGTCCCCAAAATGGTCAAACATGACCAATGTTTCCTCAAAAACTGGTCAAGGGCCAACATCCAAATATGTCACCATCATGACCCTAGATGTCACCCATCTAGGGTTTTCATTTGGAGGCAGTTGTGAGCTTGGTCACACATGTGGGAATCATCTAGGTCCTTTTGAGAAGAAGCATTCTACAATATAGGCCCAACTTTCCACCTTAGGAGCTCAATGTCACCCTAGAAGGGAATGACGTCACCCCTAGAGTGTCTTTAGATGATAATTAATTTTATTTATGTCAAATTTGGATTTTAATGTAAATTGGCTAGGTCGGCCTTAATTTTGACCTAAAATTAATTAAGAGTCAAAGTTTTGTATAAATAGAGATAAAGTACTCTCATTATATCATCATAATCCTAAAAAAAGAGGAAGAGGACTGAAATAGGTACCCTAATTATCATTTATTGGATGAAATTGTCACGTGCACCTCTCTTTTGGAGTCTTCTACTTGCAACTTGGATGAATTTTGGTGCAGTCATTTGGTAATCTAGTGTTTTCATGCAAGATTATTCTTGGTGAAGTAAGTAAAATATGATTTTGTCATTACTTTTGAATGGTTATGGTGTATTTTCTTTCTCATAATAAAGATTATGAAATTGCATGCTTGATAAATCCTAGAAGTGAAGAACTTAAATTACTACTTATTCACTTTGTATTTTCTACTTTTCCTAATTGGTTTATATTGACAAGCCTCTAAATCCCTAAAGTTCTATATATTTAGAGATTTTGATCAATTGTGATTGCATCCAACTATCTAAGAAGGAGGAAAACCACTACGGCCTAGAAGTGCCTACTCTCTAGTAGTTTATCTCCCCAAGGGCTGAATCCCAAGAAGACTTAAGTTACTACTCTTCTAAGTTTAATATTTTACTTGGATAATATAATCATTTTGTTGCTTACTCCAAATGCATCTTGCTAAACTTTTGACTCCATAACCCTTTAAAGGCACTAGTCCTCACACTCCCTTGTAGAGAGAATGTTGACAACTGTTTTGCATTTTTATCTTTTCCTTACAAGCTCCCCACATAAGGGTTTTTCAACCCTTAATTATCATCGCAATCTTTTAGATAAAACGACACTATTATTTTGCACATTCACACACATGCCTTTTGTTTTCATTTTCAC
>ML792122.1:8444-83118 GCA_009831015.1 Picea engelmannii | reverse complement strand
AATTCAAAGATGTTTTTGCATGGATGTATGATGACCTTAAAACTTTCGACCCTAACATTATACAACACGTCATTCCTATGAAACCCCAAACCTTTCCGTTTCAACAAAAGTTAAGAAAAATGCACCCGAAACTCGAACCAACTATCAAAAAAGAATTAAATAAACTCCTGAATGCTAAGATAATTTTCCCAGTTAGGCACACGCAATGGGTTTCTAACCTTGTCCCTATTTGGAAGAAGAGTGGGGAAATCTGACTATGTGTCGATTTCCAAAACCTTAATCGAGCATCTGATAAAGACAACTACCCTGTCCCACCCGTGGAACAGATCCTTCAACAGGTATCTGGTTCTGAAAGACTATCCTTATTGGATAGTTTTTCAAGGTACAACCAATTCCTGATGTCTCCTCCAGACCAACTTAAAACTACCTTCCGCACTCTATGAGGCACCTACGCTTATAGGAAAATGCCCTTTGGACTGATTAATGCTGGTGCCACTTTCCAGAGAGTGATGGGCATCGCTTTCTGAGGCTTAATCAATCAATCTGTCGTAGTTTACTTAGATGATGTTACTATATTTTCCAGAAACAAAACTGATCATCTAGCTCATTTAAGAGTCATTCTACAGTGATGTCGTAAGTACGACATTTCCTTAAATCCTAAAAAATATATCTTCCAAGTAGAACAAGGTAAGCTCTTAGGATTTATTGTGTCAAGCAAAGGGATGATTATAGACCCTGAAAGGACTCAAGTCATATTGAAACTTCCCCCTCCCTCATCCAAAAAGTCTATGCAGTCTTTCTTAGGCCAGATAAACTTTGTCAGGAGATTCGTCCCCTGTTTCTCCGAAATGGTGAGACCTTTACAGAATTTAATTAAGAAAGTCAGGCAATATCATTGGGGACCGTTAGAGAACCAAGATTTTAATTCAATAAAAAAGGCCATAATAGATGCTCCTTCTTTCATGATCACTGAATTTTCACAAGACTTCACGCTCTACACATTTTCTTCTGACCGCTCCTACGCTGTTTTCCTAACTCAAAAGAACGATGAAAACAATGAAGTACCCATTGCCTTTATGAGCTCTTCTTTCAAAGGCGCGAAAATTAATTACCTAGTGGTAGATCAACAAGCCTACGCTGTTTTTAAGGCAGTCAAGCACTTCCGATCTTATCTTTTGAAATCTAGGATGAAAATTATTGTCCCTTACCCAGTCGTCAGAAATCTGTTAGTGCAGAAAGAACTAGGTGAAAAGAGGGTGAACTGGGTTACCTCTTTACAGGAGTATGACATAGAAATCACCCCAGCTCAAATAGTGAGAGGCCAAGGGTTATGCAAGTTAATTTTTCACTCAGCAGCAAGACAGCAAGAAGAAAACGATATGTCAAACCTAGGACAACAGAATCAAAATTCAATCTGTTGTGTACAAAACATTGTCAGTCCCTGGTATGACAATATAAAATTCTATCTTGAACATGGGTCAGCCCCCCATCACCTGGATCCCACTAAAAGAAGAGCGTTAAGATTAAAATCTGTCTCCTTTCAATTGATTAATTGTATTCTGTTTTGTCAAAATTTTGATGGAATACTAATGCGATGTCTTGAGAAAGATGAAGCAAAAAAATTCTTACTAGAATTGCACGCAGGAGAAGATGGTGGTCATTTTGGTGGGGATACCACTGCCCGTAAAGTTTTAAGAGATGGTTATTACTGGCCTACACTCTTTAGAGATGCCCATTCCTTGTGTCGCAAGTGTATTATTTGTCAAAAAGCATCAGGGCGGTTACAAAAACCAACCTTTCCTTTGTAGCCTGTTTCAGTAGACTACCCTTTTCAGCAGTGGGGCCTTGATATTATAGGTCCAATCATTCTTCCATCCTCACAATAGAATAATTTTATCATAACAACCATAGATTACTTCACCAGGTGGTCTGAAGCTGCCACATTAAGAACTGTGAATACCAGTCAGGTAATTTCCTTTTTAAATTCGAATATTATTACTCGTTTTGGTATCCCTGACTGTTTAGTATTCGATAACGCTTCTTATTTTTTGTCTCTTGAGATGAGTGAGTTCGCTTTAGAAAAAGGAATTAAATTGAATTATTCTGCCAGCTATTACCCCCAGGGCAATGGATTAGCAAAATAAACAAAGAAGAATCTGATTAAAATCATCAAGAGAACGGTATCTAAAAATCACAAAAATTGGCATAATACACTATTAAACGCAATCTGGGCTGATAGGGTAACACAGAAAACTGTTGTAGGTAACTCTCCTTTCTTTCTCGTCTATGGCAGAGAAGCAATTTTGCCACCACATATTCTTCTTCCCTCACT
Source organism: Picea engelmannii (assembly GCA_009831015.1). NCBI lineage: Eukaryota > Viridiplantae > Streptophyta > Pinopsida > Pinales > Pinaceae > Picea > Picea engelmannii. The sequence goes on along the minus strand of ML792122.1, from coordinate 80,786 downwards.
ACAACTTTCACAGAAAATACAAGAAGAAGATTGCCCCCCTTTGGAGAACCTAATTAACGCTTTAATGAAACTAGAAGAGGTAAGGGCTCAAGCTAAACGTAAGTTAGATCAACATCAACTAGTGGTCAAAAGTTGGTTTGATGCCAAATCTGCCTCTGATAGGAACTTCGAAGTAGGTGACCTTGTCTTGAAATGGGACAAACCGCATGAGGGAAAGGGAGAGCATACGAAGTTTCATAACTTATGGCTAGGACCATTTTTAATTGCTGAGAAATTGGGTCCCAGCTCTTTCTGATTACAGAATCTAGAGGGACAACCAGACACCTATCCGGTGAATGGCCAAGCTTTGAAAAGATATTTCGCTTAATGACAACCCTGTATATACTGTGTAAATATTTTTCTTTTGTTTGCTTTTCTTTTACTATTTTGGTTTTGATTTTTTCCCTTACGCTTATCAGTTTTTTCTTTTTGGAAATACACATACCTGCATTATGAATTGTTCAGACAAAGAAAACAAAAAATTCTTCCTCTGAAATGACTATTGAAAATTTGTCTAAACATCTACTGTGATACGCTTATGAAATTTACTGCCATGTTGAGAAAAGACTATTTTTTGAAAGAAGTTTATTGATTTCAATTTGTAAGTAAATCTTGTCACGATCATCCATTATCTTCTTACGTTGTCCCTATTCCTTAAGGGAATACCTCAGAATATGTCTCCCTGCTTTCGAAAGTCGGTTTTGCAAACAAACCATCTCTAAATCTTAATGAAGGACAGTTTTAAAAAATTCTTTCAAGGTCTATAAAAAATATGTCAAAAATATCATAATTTTCAGCGTCACCCCGCTCAATTATATATCTTTAAAAACCAAATAAATCATTAAAAGAGTTGTGGGAAGTGCTTGTAAACCCGCCGGGATACTGAACAGGTCTGCTGGCAGCGGGCAAATGCATGCATGACGCCAAGAAAACTTCGTCGGGGTACTGAACAGGCCCGCTGGCAGCGAAGCAATGTCGGGTATATTAAAATTCGTAAGTATGAAATCTCATGACATTAAAATGTCCTTTATTCTGATCTGGAACTTCTTGGCAGGATACAAATATCAGAGTGGGTTAAATGGAAACCCTGTTGAGGCTATGAATGCCTGCTGGCAGCAGTGGCTCTATCAACAGTATTGGAGATTTATCTTTAATATCATGACTCGCTTGTCTTAAGACTGTTATCAGTTTTCATCTTTTAAGCACAATTGGAATATTTGATTAATGATGATGTTTAAACAATTTTTTGGTTGTTTCTGAGTTAGAATTATTCTCATATCATAATCTGGATTTGTTCTTTTGGAAGAGATAACTGCTTCTACCAGTGTGTCTCCATTGTTGGCAGTCGTTTTTCATTTTTATCTTTTCCTTACAAGCTGCCCACATAAGGGTTTTTCAACCCTTAATTCTCATCGCAATCTTTTAGATAAAACGACACTATTATTTTGTGCATTCACGCACCTGCCTTTCGTTTTCGTTTTCACGACTGCAAGCGTGAAAATGTTGACTTGGAAGTCACGTCAATGACATTAAAATCGTCATTGGATTATTATGAATACTCTTGTTCATGTGGTCATTTCACCTCTAATGGTTATACATGTGTCAAAACACCAAACCTTTATTCACATTGTATTTTTGTTGACATGGTTTCAATTTATAAATTCATGATGCAATCATCTTTGGTGTTTTTGATTAGATCCTTGATACAATGGTGGTTTGATGTTCTATTGTCTTTGATCAAATTTCTTGGTGCAATGGTTTCATAGAACACATACATTTTATGATCGAATCCTCAGTGCTATATTCAAAATGTTGTTTTGTTTTAAATTATACAAACAATATTGTTTGTGCAAATATTCAGGTCGACTTGAGGATGAGTGGTGATTGTTGGCAAGACTTCCTGTTGAGGAATGGCTTTTCCACTCCTGAATGTAGTCAAGTGGACAAGACCGTGGTCTCCAAGACCCTTGTTGGGCCTCCCGTGCCACCTCCTACCCTCCTACCCACTGTCAAACCCGCGACTTGCCCCAACATTGACCTACCCGACACCGTACCCGACCCATGTTCGAAAGACAATACTAAGATTGTTAAGAGGCTTGTAAGGAAGAAGGGCAAGGGAAATATCGATACCAACAACAAGGGAAAGAAAGCTGCACGTTGGATATCTAGGTGTGCTCGGAACAAGCCCAAACAAAACACAGACCAGAAGCCTATTGTTTTGAGCGAGGATTCAGACGCTGAGATTGAACGCTTTTTGGCCGAGGAATACCCGTATTCACATGGCCTCTGTTCTTTTGAACCCTATGAATACGTATCCAACCTCCCACCATGCCTCAAGGATGACCCTAACTTCCCGAGAATTAAGTTTGACAGTGGAACCCCTAGTAATTTAAAAGAACCCCCACCTGTAGTGGCTTGGCCCGATCAAACACAATGTACTCAATGCAATTCTTGGCTTGAACGTTACTACACAGATGTTCCTCTATTGCAATCTAGAATTAAATCCTTGGAGGAACGGGTTATTGTGTTGTCAAAGGAAAATGATAGGTTGCAAGCCAACGATAAGAGACAAAAGACCACGGGTTCTATCGTCTTCAGAAATGTTGAGGCAACTACTGCCTTTGTTAACTCAAAGTTGTCCTGACTGAATCGTTTTCCTACAGTCCAAGTATGTTATTTCAACATCGATTTTTGAATGATTTGGTTTGAATTAGCATAGCCGATTAAGTTTCCTCCGAATTAGCTTTGTTTTGATTGAACCGATTTAATACGATTTTGTTGTTCTTGAATTAGTATAAATGATTGAATTGGCTCTGAGTTAGTTTGATATAGTTCTGTTAGTTTTGAATTAAAAAATGATTATGTTAGTTTTGTATTGATTCAACAACAATTTTGTTAGTTTTGAATTTACATAAACGATTGTGTTTGTGTTAAATGAGTACAAAATATTTGTTTGCTAAATCGATTATAGTCTGTTTTGATTGAAATTGATTCAAAAACGATTTTGTTGGTTTTGAATTGTCAAAACGATACTGTCTGTTTTGAATTGGTAATAAAAAAGTTGTTTGACAGATCGCATACATCCCTGTTAACATTTGATTAATTCAATACGATTTCGTTTATTTTGAATTGGCATAAAAGATTTGGTTTGTTTTACCAAGAATGATCTGCTTGTTTTGAATTAGTAATTAAGAGTTGTTTGATTCACTGTATACATACTTGTTATTATTTGGAATCATTTAAAACGATTTTGTTTGTAAATATGACCAACTACAAAATCGTGAGATTCTGTAGCTAGTCATAAAATTTGGATTTTGTTGATTTTACAATTAAAACATTATCTAAAATTGTTTACTTTTGCCTATCTACAGGTACATACGAATTTCAATGGGAATTGGATCTGTTGTGGCAGTTTAGAACATACTTTTTGTTACATAGTTTTGTTTCAAGTTGTTAGTCTTAGGTAGAAATAGAAATTTGGGAGATTGTTCCCATATTTTTTGTGAACAGTTTTGATACTTTCCACAGGGGATGTTTCACCTTGTGGCCTTTATATACTCATTATTTTTTGTAAACAACCCATCACTGTTGGGAGAACAAAGACTATGGGCTTATGATTATACAGACTCGAATGGAAGTGGATGCTTTGTAACAACTTTAGCTTTCAATTTATCATACTTTCGTTCAAGTTTTGTGCATTTTAATTTGTAATCAAATTATTGACTACTTTAGATATCAAGATTTGTTATAGATTGATGCGTTATGATTTAAATTGTGTCCATATCTGATGTATCTCATTTTGTGCACAACAATTACTCTGTTTGAATTTAATAAATAGAAGGTTTATCTTCTTCATTAAATGAACGGTTATGTACAAATCTTCGCACTGGGATTTATCTAAATGTGATGATCTGTAAATCATAAAATTGTTGTTGTTTTATGTCTTGTTTGTTCTGTCGTTCGTATTCAAAAGAGAATTGTTGCTTCCTGTTTACAAGAAGCTTGTGAAAAATTTGGTGTGGATTTCTCCCATCAAATAGCTGAACCGGATACTGTGCACGGGGCAAATTGGAAAGCGTTACTACAGGTTAGTCTGTTAGTGTTATTCAATTAGTTAATTAATATATAAATTTTTTGTAATCTGAACATGTTTCATTGTTCATTTATATAGTTCAGATTTACAGTTAGGATTGTCATGTTATTGTTATGCTTAGATAGTTGTCATTTTATTTCTCTCATAAATTTTATAAAAATCCAAAAATAATAGCTTTGCTGTCATAGGACAATTCACAAATGATTTTTGCAGGTTTTCAATTTAAAATCTGTAATCTGTAAATACTGTACATATATAATTGAGATTTAATTGTATTAATAGCTAAACAATTAATAAGTAGAATTATTGTTTTATAGTATTAGTTAGTAAACTGTATATATAGTTTTCGATTTGTATATAGTTTGTTGTAGTTGCTTTTTTTTTTACTTAGATTAGTTTCTTAGCTTAGTTTTTCTTTCGTTTTCCTAGGACTTAGATCGGCCAACGAAGCCTCTAAAACCGTCAGAGTGGATCATCCCAAACGGCTTGGGTTATTTAGACAACCCCGGACCAGACCCACCCCTCCAGTTGACGAGCGTTCAATTTCGCCCGTGAACAGAGATCAAACCAAAAATTAAACCTTGAACTTTCTAGCCTTCACTAACTAAAACTAACCCTAACTTATCCTAGAAAACTAATTTAATATTTTTTGTTATAGATCATTCTTACATCCATATTAATGTAGAAAATTTTCTGTATAAACTACATTTAATTCTAGCTAGACACTTCTAAATGAACTTGTGACAACAGGTTGTCATTCTTCCTAGTAACAACCACCGTTCCATTGTATTTTCAAGCAATTTAGAAGCATATTTCTTGCAATTGTTATAAAACACTTATTGTTGTTGTAAAATTTCATCTTGCTACATTTATATATTATCCAAAATATATTTCAGAGGTTTATTGTCTTACTGAAGCACTAACATCATATTGTACTTCAAAATGCCATACATTTGCTTTGTTGTCTTGTTCTAGGAAGGTACACTTCATCCATTAGATTTTCTTCATCTCTTAATACATAAAGACCTTTTGACTTGAGTGACCAGTGAGAGGGGGGTATTTTTGCATCCTTTGTTTAGTTTCATCAACCCTTTAGGTGACTAGTGACATCTCCCTTAGGGTAATCTTTACATACTCCTAAACATAAAGAGGTTTCTTATTAAGGTGACAGTGATAGGTCACCCCCTTGTTATGCCAACCTTGTCTCACTTGCCTTTGGATTTTGGCAAGTACATATTGTGAAATAACATTTTTGGCATTGTTTTCGGGGAACATCGAGTCAATTTTCCTCAAATGACACATTTTTGTTAAGTGTTTATCCAAAGCCTTCTTTTCACATAGCTTACCTGGTGACTCCATTCAGGGTGATTCCCTCATCCCTTTTATAATTTCAATTAGATTATCTAGCGACTCCATAAAGTTCAGGGAGATATACTAATCCTCCTAAGTCTTAAAGAAGAAATCCTCCCCGAGACTCTCTAGTAGTAAAATCATTATTCAAAGGAAATATTCCCTTAAATACAATGTCTAACACTCAAACTCAGACCCTAAATCCAAATCAGGATAATAACAAAAAAAACTGTCATCCAAACTTTTTAAACTGTTAGATATGACAAACATTCCAGGATACCCTCGACAAATGCCCCATAGGCATGAGAAGTGGTTGCCTAAGATCATTGGTAATGATGTAGTCAACGCAAAGGACCATATGAACAATTTCTGGGCCTTTTCTCAGCTTCATCCCATCAATGATGATGTAGAAGATTTAGCAATGAAATTGTTCTCTGATACCCTCTATGATGGCGATGGAAGATGGTATAATAGTCTCCCTGACTCTAGTATTACATCTATGGATATATTAGAGGAAGTGTTCCTCAAAATATGGAGTGTCAAGGAAATCCCTAACATGTTGCTAACAAGGCTCAAAAACATCAAAAAGGTTAAGAATGAAACTGTTAGGGAATTTCATGATAAATTTTAAAGGATAAAACAACAAATCCTAGCAAGCCATCACCCTTCAAACAACTTTCTTCTCTTTCTTTACACCAAAGCCTTTACAAGACAAATGGTTTTCCTTATCAGAGACAAAGATCCTAAAATAATCCAAGAATCCCATGAGATGGCTATGAAGTTTGAAAATAACCTATCATCATCCAAAGTAGAAACTTTCTCTACCCCAAGAGTTAACATGGATGCTAAACCCTAAGTATTCCACAATTTTGAGTCTACTTCAGATATTGGCACTGGCTTGCAAAGCTACAATTGACTATAGATGGCATGGTAAAAACCCAAGAGTTAATGATGAATAGGATTGTTAATCTAGAAAGATCTCAACAACAAGCTCTTAGAACTCCTTATAAGGGGAAATTCCAAAGGTGTTTTCATAGTTTAAATACTAAGAATGATCAAGAGGTCCCTAATACTTTAGCCCCCATAAACATGGTTGAGGAGAACCTGTTGTTCTTTCAATGCAAAGAGTCACATTGGGAGCATGAATTCTCTGTAAATAATGGTGAACATGATCAAGTAAATATTATCAGCCATACCATTGAGGGGCCGCAATGTTGCCTTAATATGACACTTGAAGAATGTGAATAGGAAATAAAGGAAGCAACTAGAAGGGCTAGGATGGAGGTAATCAATAACCTTCATCAAGGGTCAAGAAAGAAGTTAAAAAAACAAGAATTCCAAGTGTATACTATAAAAAAATGAATGAACCAACACCTCTAAAAGACCTACAACTTCACAACCAAAACCTCCACCTATGAACATACTCTTTCCTAAAACTTCTTCTAAGACTGACAAGATTGACTTGAAAATTGATTTGGAAGGTGCATTATCCAAAATGCATGTAACCATCCCATTGAAGGAATTTATCAAAGTTCCATCCATGAAAGAAAGGTTCAATAAGTTTTTCAACGTGTTGGATAAACTAATAGACCCTCCTATTATGTTACAAGAAAACCATTTTAGGGTTCAGTATGATGGAAACCCACTCTTCTTTATGTCATTACTTGTAAATAACAAGTGTATTAACAAATGTATGATTGAATCATGAGAAGGTGCCAACATGATTTCTTTCAAAGTCATGGAGCAACTACACCTAAAGGTTACAAGACCTTATAGAAATGTGTGCGGTTTTGAATCCAGGTCCATACCCACTCATGGAGTAGTTGAGAACATTGAAGTACACCTTGGTAAATATCCTGAGAGATTCATCCATATGGATATTGTGGTGGTAGATGTCCCTGATGTATGGGGGATTCTCTTGTCCAGGAAGTCTGCAGGAATGTTGGATCATACATTGGAGATGGAGTTAACTTGTGTCAACGTGCCTATTAAAAATGGGACAATTGTTGTTATCCTATGGCTTACCTTTAATAATAATTAAGTCAAAATTGTCACCTGTATTTGTATTATTCATTTAGGATATTAGTAATATATCCTCAAGTGATGACTAATGATTTAGTTAAGATTGACTAGCCTAGTCATCATGCATGATTTTAGGATCTAGAGAAAATCTCTCTATGAGGTGGCATCATCCATTATACTATAAATATGTAACATTGGAATGAATACTATGAGTGTTGGCTAATATGCCTTTTCGGCCATATTGTTGTTGTTGTTTATGTTTTATCAATTGGTATCAAAGCCATGGTGAAAACATGATGAAAATATCAGAGCTATGTTGAAAGAGATTTGGTGAGGGGAAATCCATGGCTAAGGAGAATGATATTGTGATGAAAGAGTCATGATAACGAGAAGACCATGATGAATTTGTGAAGAAGAAAAATCCAAAGTTTAAGCCTTGATTCTTCAAAAAACAAAACAAAGACGAGAGGAAATTGGAAAGATCGATCCAAACCAGTGCAATGATCTACTTGAAAGTGAAACGATCTATTTGAAGAGTATGGAATTCATTATAATGATTGCTCAAAGCCTCTGTTAGTTGGAGATTTCCATCAGAGAAGTGTTCAATTGAATTTTAGATTTGATGTTGGGAGAGCTATTGATGTGGAGCGTAGACCCAACAAATGAGCTATGACCAAGGCTTGGTCCAATGCATGAAATCTGGAAACGTGTTGCTTAATTCTTGAAGAGAATTGCCATTTGGAAATCACATTGAGGTAAGGAGTTTCTTATCAGTTCATATAAAAATTAAATTTTGTGCACACAGAAAATGGGAAATGTTACCCATATGAATTTTCTACTCTAAAGACCAAGTTGGAAAGAGTGACGCTACAGGAGTATCTATAGGCAATTTGATTTAGTGTCAATTGCAAAGAACATGACGAATTTACTCCAAATCTGAGGTATTTATGCTACTAAGATATTTGTTTGTGATCTTGTCTCTCTTTGTAATCAAGCCTGAAAAATGAAATGAGATCTGGTTTGTTGCATGATCTGGCTTGATCAAGTCCTTTGTATCACATTCAACAAATCTAGATTAATTTGAAGAAGAATTATTGTTATTTTTCGTCTATCATGGTGATGGATCGTCATTAAGTATCTGCGATCTCTTTCAATTCGGTGGGCTCATAGATCCATGTGCACTAGTCTCCAGCTTCATCTCAATGTGGAGGTCATGAATTGTAAAACACTGCAAAAACTTGATGAAGAACAAGCGTCCATCATTGTAGCGATATATTGCATTGCTGGCGAAAATTCATGAAAGGGATACCCATGAGAATATTTTCACACCAGATGAGGAGTTTGATCTGTGCGCCTGCATGAGTAGACCTACACCTGAGGAGACCTATACAAGCTCAGATCCGAGTAGAGGGCATCTTCATGTGATCTGAGTTCTCATGAACAAATCAAAAGCCACTCCAGTTGTCCACGTGTCCAATTGGTCTACTGTAGTGCCTGTAAATACTAATTTTGATATAATTCATTTCAATCACACAAATAATTTAATCACCAGCATATAAGAAATATTCAGTAGAGATTAACATTTAACTACAGGATAAAAAAAAAACTTATCACTTTCATAACAAATTACCTGCTTCTGATGCTAATTTATGCCGATATGATTGTCCCTTCTCTGTTTCCTTGCTGCTACCTGATACACTGACCCACTCTGCCCAAACCGTGTTTCCTCCCTACTAGCTAGGAGCAGCCTGTCCACCTTCCTAGCTCCAGGATACCATAAGGCTATCCTAGCCCCCGTGCCCAAAACCCCCAGCAAACCAGTGCCCCCCGTAATGATCCTCCCCAACTACAGAACTCAAACTCAGAACCAGAAAATCTAAAAGAACCCTCAAACCAGAACTTTCTCCCCCTCCCCAAATGCTTCCTCCTCCCCCCAAAAAAATCCTTCTTCCGTAAGACTCCTCCTTTCATATCCCTCCTTCACCGACCCTTTCCTCCTCATAAATTTCCTTATCCATACATTCATTATCTTATCCACATAGTTAATGTCTTACCCTATTATTTAATGTTTCTTATCCTTATATTTAATGCTTCTTATCCCCCCATATACGTAGATAATTTAATTAAACAATTAAATTTATTACCCTGTTCATTCAATGCGATAGGTAATTAATTTAAGTAATTAATTAATCAAAATTATAACAATTAATTAATAAATTAATATTTAATTATTATTATTATGACAATCTTTGTTTAGTTAAAACCCTGTTAGGACAATTAATCACCTAATTAATTTTGCTTAATAATCCCTAAGCATATTTTCAACTAGGGTTGTTACATACACCCACCCTTCAAGAAACTTCATCTAGAATTTAAGGTATCTTATGGTACAAAGGAAAAGAAACATGGTTCACACATTCATAACAATTAACTGACATTATCAGTAAGTAAGTTAAGAAAACTCATACATACTAGTGTATATGTACAAGAAATGCATGTGTAGCTAGTACATACAAGTCTCGTGCATGTACTAATAATAAAAACTATCATCCTTTAGTAATTTATGTATGCTTCCAATCCAATCAACAAGACTAGTCTTTTATAAAAGACAACAAACCAATCAATTGTTTGAGAAATCCTTTAATTACTATTATCCGGTTCAACAATTCTATTTAGACAACTGTGGTTTAATTACGTAATTATGAATATTCATATATACACATTTATTTATTTTTTTAGAAGGGAAAACATTAAATTCCACCGCAAGACAAATCTCCATACTTTCTCAACTATTTCTACTCATCCTTCCTCCCTAACTTACTTTCGTCTCCATTTCTATCCTTCCTCTGCTATACTATCTTGGAGCGTCAACTATATTGACCTAACTCCAAATAGAACCCATAAGCAGAAGTGTCTCTATCTCGACCAAGCTTCCCTAACAGGCATATGACAGTCATAATCACATGTCTTGGGGAGCGTGAACTAACACCGTCCTCCCATGACTTCAGGTTTCGGAGGATACACAGTGGGAAATGCCTCCACCCCTCCTAATCATAACTAGGGTTCACACCCTACAATGGAATATACAGTGGCACCGTGTTGTTGGGGGTTTTGTCATCGTTTATTCGGTTTTGGGCAGTGTCATCACCTAAAATCCTGCATTGGTCCACATATCATAGCAATGCATCCAAACCAATAGAATTTCACATACAATATTCATGCCATAATGTTTCTCGGCTAGTGGTCATGATATCCGCTTTCATCATCTTTATCCCTTGGCTATTTCATAGCCCATAACCTCCAGATTAGTCTGTAACACAAACTCATACATTTCTATCCATTATCATCATGTAATTTCATAGCATCATCATTTCAATTTGGTATCCCTGTGCCGACAAATTAACGTCAAAGTTTTCAAGTTAGAAATAGATCTCATAATATTCCATTATTCAATTTCGACACCCATTCATAAGATTATCCTTTACCAAAATAGATTGCATCATATCCAACATCATTCTAATAGTATTTAAACATTCATAAAAAAATTCATTCTCACAATATGTCGCATCATATACATCATCATTAATAACATTTAAACATTCATAAAAATTTCATTCACATAGTAGATCACATTATATACATCATCATCAATGACATTTAAACATTCGTAAAATTTACATTCACATAGTAGATCGCATTATATACAACATCATCAATAACATTTAAACATTCATAAATGTTCATACATCTTAAAGTTTCATTGTGAATAGGAAATAAAGTATATAGGCCTCAGGTAATCCTGTCTGTCTAAGTCAAAACGTGGTGTTACATACACCCAACCTTCAAGAAACATGTTCTCGAGGTGGTCAAAAAAGGTGAGGGATAGTCTCGTCGTAGTTGTTTCCGGATTAATCCGTAAGTGCGGACACAAACCGATCTCCCTAGATCCACCTGGATCTAGAACAAAGCAGGACAAAATAATACTCTTTCCCTAGATTTATACTATTGAATGAACTAGGAGGCAAGAATCATGTACATACCTTATGATCGCTTCCTTGGGTCTCTGTTGTCCAACTTCGCTCCAATGTTCTTGCGCCATCAAGAACAGGACAACTCAAACCAATTGAAGTGAAAACAACTTAATATATTCAACAGTTAAACTATGCATATGATCAAGGAGTTATGCAATAAAGTGACATTGGCTTTATGGGAAAGGGACATATTACTGTATTAAATTGATAGAAAGTAAGACTTACAACCTGAGCCTTTATGTTGTAGATCTCCTTTCGATGGCTCCTAGATCTGACACACACACTTTCTCATGCATGAAGAAGGTCAACCACTTTTGATAACCTTACTGGTGTTCCTAACTGCTGTAGCATCAGTCCTTCATACAATCTTGCACTAATTCTCCAATGAATCTCTTTCTAGTTTGCTTGTAACCTTTTCCATGAGAGACCCACCAATTTATAAGAGAGAATGGATTAGTTACCTAGATAGGAATGATCCCAAAATATTTGGAAAGCCAGTACTTAGATAACCACTCGAATGTCATCTCATCCTTCTAGAAGATTCCCTTCTAGAAGGTTCGAGATTTTATCTTTTTTCCCTTCTTTATAAATAGTTCACACCCTAATAGTTAGGCACAGTGTGAACTTCTCGCACCCTGGCTTAAGGCAGCCTGCGAGAATCATGCATTCTCGCAGGAAAATGTATTGGTAGCCTGCAAACCTTCCTCAAAACTGTGATTTCTGGAAAGAGATAAAGGTAACTCTTCTCTGGAGAAAGTTCTAATGAAGAGCCTGATTATACCACAATCAATTTACCATCTTGACGACCAAAATCATGGATAACAGTAGTGTCTTGGCGTCTTCCCAAGTAGCAGATCCTGGACTATACTTGTCCCACTGGACCTTAACTTGGTATACCAGACGGTTCCTGAGCTGTTGGACTCTATGGTCCAATATGCGTAATGGTTCTACCGTGAGGGTTCCCACGTCCGATACCTGCAATTCCTTCCAATTTAGTTTATGTGATTCATCAGCAACATAATGACGTAAAACAAATACATGAAAAACATTGTGAGTTTTATGCAAGTGGGGTGGCAGTACGAGACGATAGGAAATGGGTCCAATTTTCTCTTGGATTCTGAATGGTCCTATAAATAGAGGTGACAACTTTTTCCCCTTCTCGAACTGTATGGTACTCTTATTAGGCCCGATACGAATGAAAACCTAGTCTCCCACTTCATAACTTCGGTCGATCCTGTGTGCATCCGCATAACTTTTCTGCCTATCCTGTGCTTCCTTTAGTCTCTGCCTAATCTGAATCACCTGTTCCTCCATCTCTTGAATCAATTCTGGCCCAACTGTTACTCGGTCTTCTAGTCTATCCCAACTCAATGGCGTTCTGCATGGCCTTCCATACAAAGCTTCATAGGGTGGAATTCCGATGGAGCTATGAAAACTGTTATTGTAGGAAAAATATACCAAAGGTAGGTACTTCTCCCACTGGGTTTGATTATCCATTACATACATCCTAATCATGTCTTCCATGACTTGATTTAATCTCTTATTTTGCCATCTGTTTTAGGATGATAAGTTGTGCTTAAGCTCAATTGAGTCCCCAATGCTGACTGTAAACTTGTCCAAAACCTAGAAGTGAATCTGGAGTCCCGATCTGAAATGATCTTCTTAGGTATCCCATGAAAATGGATAACCTCATTTACAAACACACGTGCCACATCAGTGACATCGTAAGTGTCTCTAACCAGAATAAAATGAGCACTCTTGGTTAACGTATCCACTATGAAAAGAATGAAATTGTGTCTATGAGATGTGAGTGGCAACCCCACAACAAAATCCATAGAGATGACTTCCCACTTGGACATAGGAACATCATGTGGTTGTAGGAGGCCTGCCAGGTGATGGTGGTCGGCTTTCACTTGTTGCCATTCTAGGCACTTGGCGACGAAATGGACTACATTGCACTTCATGACTACCCAGAAGAAGAGTTTCCTTATATCTACGTACATCTTCTTCACACCCAGATGCGCACAATAAAGTTCTCTATGGCCTTCCTTCAATATGATGCTTCGAATATCCCCATTTTCATGGATGTACATCCTTCCTCGATATCTTAATAGTCCGTCTATTTCTAGACTATATCCTTCATACTTTGGACCTAACTGCCTCCCGCTCTGGAGGTTTGAAGTAACCTTTAAATACCAACTGTCTCGTTGGAGTTGTGTCAACACATGTTCCCTCAGATTGACCTATAAGGGTACCAAGGAGAAGATATGTGGTATCCTACTCAAGGCATCTGTGACCACATTTTCCTTTCCCTTGATGTACGAAATACCAAAATCATACTCACTCATAAACTCACTCCATCGCCTTTGCCTGGCATTCAGATCTCTTTGAGTGAAGAGATGTTTTAATCTTTGATGGTCCATTTTGAGCTCAAAGTTTCACCCCACAAGATAGTGCCTCCAAATTTTCATAGACAACTGCCAACTCTAAATCATGAGTCGCGTATAGCTCTTCATGTTTCTTCCACTTTCTTGACGCAGAATCTATCACTCCTCCATCCTGCATTAGCATGGTCCCCAACCCTTGCTTCGAGGCATCCGTGCAGACTATGAAGTCCTTTTCCATATCCGACACTCGTAGAATTGGTGCACTAGTTAGTAACCTCTTAAGCTCAATGAATGCACTATCACATTCTTCTGTCCATTCATACCTGACCCCCTTGCATTGCAAAGTGGTGATGGGTTTCGCTATTTTTGAGAATCCTTCCACAAATATCCGGTAATAACCTACTAGACCCATGAAGCTTCTCACCTCATGGGCATTTTTTGGCACTAGCCACTCCATAATGGCCTTTACCTTTTTTGGGTCCACATAGATTCCTTTGTTGGAAATGATATGACCTAAATAGTGAATCTCTTTTTGGAAGAAGGAACACTTCAACAGCTTGCCATACAGTTTGTTCTCTCTAAGGTAGGACAACACTACTCGCAAGTGTTCCTCATGTTCTCTTTTGTTCTTGGAATAGATGAGGATGTAATCTAGAAAGACTTGTACAAATCGATCGAAGTACTTCTGGAATACGCCATTCATGAGGCTCATGAATACTGCTGGTGCATTGGTCAATCCGAAAGTTACTACAACGAATTCGTAATGTCCAAACCGAGTTCGAAAGGCAGTTTTTGGGATATCACCTTCCTTAATCCTTAACTGATGATACTCTGATCACAAATCGATCTTTGAGAATACCATTGCTCCTTTCATCTAATCGAAGAGATCATCTATTCACGGCATTGGGTACCTATTTTTCACTGTAGCACGGTTCAATTCCTTGTAGTATATACATAGTCGTAAGGACCCATCCTTCTTCTTACAAAAATTATTGGTGCGCCCCAAGGTGAGACATTGGGCCTTATTAGCCCTAAGTCTAGTAACTCTTTCAACTGAATTTTCAATTCACAAATTTCCAGCGCTGTCATCCGATACAGAGTCTTGGAAATTGGTTCTGCACCAGGTTTTAGCTCAGTAGTAAAATCAAGCTCCCTCTCAGGAGGTAATCCTGGTAACTCGTTTGGGAAAACATCCTTAAATTCTGAAAATACCGGGTACTGATCCAATGAGGATCCCTTCCTTCCATTCACTGCTTCCACTTCATAAAGTCGACACCCTTGCCTCAAGAATAACTTAACCTTCATCGTTGATATAAAGCGTAATGACACTTTTCTCTGTACACCCTAGATCTCTACTGGTCTTCCTTCATCGTCGACACAAAGCACCCTCTTTGCGAAACAATCTACCAAAGCTCGGTGAGATGCTAACCAATCCATTCCAATGATTAGGTCATATGCCCCGAGAGCAGTGATGTATACCTTCAACCTGGTAGTACACACTCCCAGGGCTACTATACAATTATCGACACTAGGTCCTACCACTTGTTTTCCCCCCAAAGCCATCTCAACTTGTTTAAATTCATCGTGCTCGTGGGCTGCCAACCCACTATTTTCTAATGTAGATGGTGAAATGAAACTATCTGTCACACCAGAATCAAATAAAATCTTAACATTGATATGATTTAGCGTACCTCATGACTCCACCACCGTGGATTGATGTTTGGCCTGGTGATTATTAACCGCTGCATAAATCTGGTGGCTGCTACTTGCTCTCCCCATCGGTGCCTTTCCTTCTCTATGCATGAACCCTGATTGTAACTCTATGCAGTCACACTAGTAATGGGGTCCTCTGCACCCCCAACAGGTAACATGAGATTGAACCTTTGTATTGTTATGTGATTGTCTCTTAAATGAGTTCCTTCTCCTGAAACCCCTGCCCCTACTAGTTGTTCTCTGAGATGGCCGTGGACCTGTCTGCGTCGTTGGCGATGAACGGGATGCTGCACTCGCTGCCATTGAAATCCCTGTGGATACTGTCTTTGGCGCGACTCTGTTACCGTATGGCGGTGGCCTTGAGACCCCTCCCATGGGAAATTTCCTTGGGGCCTTCCCTACGAATCCAGGATGATGCGGAAATGTCGGTCTTATACTCCCGGTTAAGTTCATGTGTTCCTCTGCATAACGCGCATTTTCCACCACTTCCGCTACTGAAGATGGTTTCCACATCCACACCATAGCTCTTATATTAGGGTTCAATCCATAGACGAAGCACTCTTCTTGTCATTGGTCATTATCCATATACGAAACATATTTGACCAATTCCATAAATCTAATCTCATATTCTTCTACAGTTATGTTTCCCTGTACTAAGTCATGAAATGCCCCTACATGTTGTTCCTCATAATAGGCTGGTAGATATTTCCTTCAGAACCTCTCCTCGAAAAGTTCCCAAGATACTGTGTCTGGGGTAAGATGTAGTTGTCTTTCCAGGTTTCCCCACCAGTTTAAGGCACTGTCTCTTAACTGAAAAATTGTGATCTTCGCCTTTGAGTTGGATGCATAGTCCCCTAAGGAAAAACACCTTGTCATGCCTTCCAACCATGCTTCCGCACGTTCACTGGCGCGACCCCCGACAAACTCTAGAAGTTTGATCAACTGCGATTCTCATGTGATGTCTTTGGGTGGAGGTCCTCCCCCTGAATCTCTTGACGCTTCTGGATTACCCATTCCAGATGGTGGGGGTTCCACTTCGATCCCTGCTGGTTGTCGCCCCTTTAAAGTCTCATTAATGGCCTCTAACGAGCACAATATGAGAGCTAGTTCAGGAAATGGTGGTGGTGGCGTTGGTGGTGTTGGCGGTGCTTGTGACGACGCTCCCCTACCTTGACTCCCTCGAGTCCTGACCATCTTGTATTATTTAATCTGCATCAACCAAAGTTGTTAGGGTGAGTTCAAGGACATTTCAAATTGGTGCTACTCAAACTAGAAACAGGGTTAGGCGTAAGTTTTATTTACTTGTCTGTAAACAAACATTACTCTCTTTAGGGGATTGGCTAGGTTAGGATTAGGATTAAGCATCTAAGCTTGATTTCTTCGCCCCTAAAAAAAAAACTATTGGTTCCCTTGCCCTGTAGCTACGCTAGCCTTGCACCATACTCGCCAATTCCTATGCTTCCTCTCCTAGTGCATATGTTGCCTCCTTCCTGCTTGTCCTAGTCTAAGTCCTTTTAACTTTTCTCTTACAACTAAATATCCTCCGATGCTTGACTCGTGAGCCTTTTCCTTGGTGCCTAGTGTTGGCATTGTCGAATGCTGCATTGAGATTTAGCATTGACCTTGACTAGTGGAATGGAGTGGAGGGACTTGGCGCTTGGCTTGATGAGTTGTGTGTACGGTCCTGTGAGCCTGACGCTTGGACAATCAGAGTTTATACTTTGGGATACAAAGATCAACAACGCCAAATAAGCCTTTACCTTTATTTCTGGTGCATTCACTAATTATGATTCAACTCGGTTAGCTGGCTCTGGATCAATAGGTCAAGTGATAAGCCAGCTAGTCTTAATCTTCACACTGTATCTTCCTAATAATAATACCACTCTAATACCTACAGTGTTACCATTAATCTAATTAAGTATAAGAATTTATTTGTAAAGACTTATGAGGGCGCGTTGGTGTTAGTGTTCTTTTTAAGGCTTGGGCTTGGTGGGTGGTCGTGGGTTCAAAACTCATGGACCCCAAAACATTTCAAATTATGTTTATAACTCTCTCTCTCTCTCTCTCTCTATATATATATATATATATATATATATATATATTATATCCTTTTTTTTCTTTTTTAAATAACATTTTTTTTAATCGAATTTAAATTAATTAATTTAAATTTTAAATTCCTAAATTAAAATAAGGTCCAATTCATTTAATTTATTTTAACTTAAATCTAACATAATTTGAACAATAAAAATAATAATAAAAAAATTAAAACAAAATAAATAAAATAAATATTACTTAAAATTAAAAAATAAATAAATAATAAAAATAAAAAATAAAATAAAATTCCATACAGCATCATGGGTCCTCGCATGAGGCCCACGTGCCCTAAACCCTAATTGCACTCTTCCCGAGTCTCTATCCCTTAACCCTAATCAACCTGCTGCCTGTCTCATTTTGCGAACGCACCCTTGGGCCTCTCCTTCTCTGCAACTGCGGTGGAGTTATGGTAATGGTTGGAGGCTCCCTTCTCGTGTCTTGGCAAAGGTCTGCGGGCTACAACTATTCCCTCACGAGCTCCTCATTCTTGGTTCGGTACCTAGCGCACCCGTTCCCGATCTCGGCTGACTTGTGCAGTGGAAGAGTTTTCTTTCTCGTGGGTTTGGGGTTTGGGCACTGCCATGCTTGGCACTTTAGGCGCTAGGATTTTTATTTGTGTGTTGTGGCTCTGTGTTGATGATGTGTGGAGCATAGTGACGCCCCCTCGTGGCTCCTCCTCCATTTTGCATGGCGCATGGCGCTTAGGTGCTCTGTGCTGGCCCTTGATTTGTGTGTTGCGTGGTGTATTAGTTCACTAACTTGTGTGCTTGCAGATGGGATACCTGGAAAGGAAAGGGAAGGGCTTGGTGCTTCTGACACAGGTCTTCTGTCTCTCCTCAGGCCGAGACATGATCCCCTCGAAAAGCAACAACTTTCCGGGCAGAGCCACCTGCGAGGCACAGTCGAAGGGATTCACTGCGGGACAACGGAGCGCAATGGTGTCTCGACCTCCTCACCACTGTTGGCGCCCTTATTGAGCGCCGACCACTGCTGCCCCAAGATGAGCTTGCCGTCAATATGATTTTTGGTCTCCCTGGTGCTGTATTTTGTTGGCCTAAATCCTATTTGTTTTTTCATTTCTCAAAGAATTTATTGGCCTGGATCTGTGTGAATTCATCGTCATCATCTACTGTCAACAATGGTTGGCCATGTCGCCATTTTCATCTCTTGGAATTAGGTTATTAAGTTGTTTTTCTAGGCAACGCATGGATTGTTTTCCTGTTATAGTCCCATCTGCAGCCTTATTTCAGAGGCTTCTTCTGTATTTTAATGTTTTAAGTTGGAATCTGACTGTAATTTTGTGCTTTTCGTCCTAAAAATTTAAACCCTGTTAATTTAGTAAATTTGAATCGATGAAGTAAGAAAGGTATGGTTGGTTAGGGTTGTTCATCATGAAAACACTGGTTGGTACAGGTAGGTTGCCACCGTCACCGCCTCGTTCACCATTGCCTCAGAGTCCATAGTGCTACATCGTCTCCTCCTACACTGCCTCAGACTCCAGTGCTGCAATTTGGCCTTCTGTCCTTCATCACCCACATTGTTGCATTGGAGCTATACAGATAGTGTTGCAATGGAGCTACTGCCATTGTTGCCATCTACAGGTGCATGTTATTCTCCACATAGTCATCTTCATCTTTATATTTATGTTAAAACACCAAAGTTAGAATTTTGTTTAGACAAATTTCCTGTTACCTGTAGGTGTTTCCTGTTGAATGAATCATATGTATCAGTTCATAACATAAAGTTGTGATTAAGTCACCCGGAAAGAATCGCCTTTACCTCTTTCTCTATTAATAATTCTTGAAAAGCCTTAAGTTTTTTCATCCTCGACGCCAAATCCACAACTCTAACAAATACCCTGCCTTTGTGTTGCTTATGTATGTAGAGGTTACAATCATGCATCAAACGCTTTTAAACTAACGTCCAATGCACAAAAGCACTCACTTAGGTTTTTAACAGATACATTCATGAAGCTACACCGAGAGCTAGTGCTTTCTTTCTTTAAATTGCTCCATGGATCCCTCTCTCGACCACAAACATGAAACTGTGGATCTTTTTCTATATATGGCTATTGTTAAGAATCCCCTAGTATTCTTGTGAAAACAACTTCTTTCAGTAAGAATCCCTTGTTATTTCCCCACATCAACTTCATGTCTCGATGCCTCTTTTCTAGGTGAAAGACCCTCCTATTGCTGGATCCACTTTTAACTTATTAATGAGGGTGATGGCTTCTACGACAGGTAAGGCGAGAAACCTTGAGGTTACATGTGATCTTTACCCAGTTGCTCTTAGCTTGAATCTGACGATTTACTCTTTGGCCATCGCGTCAATCTGGATCAACTTAAAATGGAAAGGGCGGAGAGTATAATTTCCAACATTTTGTTGTTGCATGCATCTGACCTGGATGGCTTTCACCTGAATGGATTTCATTTATGTGGTAGTGAAAATTATGGGACAATCGAGTGTCAATTTACCTTGGAGAGCCTATGCAAGTGATACTAATGAATCCTTTCCTTCTTTTCTAAAGTGGTCATTATTTCAATATTATTGTTAAGTATGCCTATAGATTTCTTTTAGATTTTAATTTGCCAAAAGTACTTTATTGAGGAAAAAAAAATGGCTTAGGATTAAGGATTTACTCTATAAAACGCAAAGGCTTAGGATAAATTACAATTTTCAGTTGTGTTGGCCGCCTTATGAACTGTATTTAGAGTTATGTGCTATTTTCCTATTGCGGATAGCATTATTTTAGTGATCTAGACTGGTGTCTTTTGCATTTTGTCATAATGGGAAGGAATATTCTGGTTTTATATCGCATAAAGAAATTTCAACCTAGGATATTTTGAGTGAATGAGTTTTTTTTGACATCTCGGGGTTTTGTGTCTGATACCATTGTTTCATGTGCATATTGAAGGTGACTTACAGGTGTATCCATAGTGGCATGCCCTAATCTGGGAAGTTATCATATCTAGATGGAGGGTTATTTGAATTTCTGGGTGGGTACATTTCCATTCCTAAGTTGGGTAGGTGGGTAGGTAGGCCCTTTAAGGCTCCAGAGTGTGAACACTAGCTCTGATACCATATGTAATGCCTGTAAATACTAATTTTGATATAATTCATTTCAATCACAAAAATAATTTAATCACCAACATATAAGCAATATTCAATAGAGATTAACATTTAACTACAGCATAAAAAAAAAACTTAGCACTTTCATAACAAATTACCTGCTTCTGATGCTAATTTTTGCCGATATGATTGTCCCTTCCCTGCTAACTTGTTGTTGCCTTGCTGCCGCCTGATGCGCTGACCCACTCTGCCCAAACTGTGTTTCCTCCCTGCCAGCTAGGAGCAGCCTGTCCGGCTTCCTAGCTCCAAGATATCGTAAGGCTATCCTGGCCCCCATGCCCAAAACACGCAGCAAACCGGTGCCCCCCGTAATGATCCTCCCCGACTGCAGAACTCAAACTCAGAACCAGAAAATCCAAAAGAACCCTCAAACTAGAACTTTCTCCCCCTCCCCAAATGCTTCCTCCTCCCCCCAAAAAAATCCTTCTTCCGTAAGACTCCTCCCATCATATCCCTCCTTCACCGACCCTTTCCTCCTCATAAATTTCCTTATCCATACATTCATTATCTTATCCACATAGTTAATGTCTTACCCTATTATTTAATATTTCTTATCCTTATATTTAATGCTTCTTATCCCCCCGTATGCGTAGATCATTTAATTATACAATTAAATTTATTAACCCTCTTAAATTTATTACCCTGTTCATTCAATGGGATAGGTAATTAATTTAGTTAATCAATCAATCAAAATTATAACAATTAATTAATAAATAAATATTTAATTAATATTATTATGACAATCTTTGTTTAGTTAAAACCCTGTTAGGACAATTAATCACCTGATTAATTTTTCTTAATAATCCCTAAGCATATTTTCAACTAGGGTTGTTACATCTATGTGCGATCTAAATCCACGGATCTCAACGCCATGAGTGTGAAGAGCTACTGTGAGTCGTGAGATCCCTCCTCGGCTTGATTTCTGGTGGAGTTGTGCACAGTTTTCTCCCAACAGGAGGAGCCCACGTGAAGGGTATAGCCGTCGACTGATAACTTGGAGCCTTCGACTAAATTGCTAGAGTTGTTCAACGACTGGTGTATCCGTCGTCCTTCTAGTGCTGAAGTGAGGTTTATTTCTAAGTTTTTTATACAGGTGTGAGACCCCTCCTTGGCTTGATAATCAGCATTCTAGTTGTCCAGTGTTCACACCTGTGTTTATATATTAGTTGATTATATCGCTGGCAATTTTTTTCTTTTTAATTGTCAATAATAGAGGGTTCACGAATTTTATTTTTTGCTGAGATGCCAGAAACCCTCGATGCCAACACAGTTAATTTTTTTTTATTGCCTTTCACTTTCCAGATCTATTTTTTATTGAAAAAACCTTGTGCTTCATTTTATTTGTTATAGTGGTATATCTAATTTATCGCCCCGTGGCATAATTGTTGTGGGAAAATGGACTTTTGAGAAAACAAATCCCATGCATTTCCTGATAGCAGAGATCTCGCAACCTCTTTTGAGCACAATCGACCAAACACCACAACCATTTTTATCGCAGGGGACTCCACATTATATGTATTTATACCAGTCGGTAGGGTGAAGCCTCGAATCCATAGCTTCAGTTTGAGGCATTGGTCTCCAAAGAAACCGTTGCTTTCGGTGATTGTCTAGTATGACCACGATGCCAAATTTTCCAAGAGCAGTGACCACATTCTCGTATGCTTCAATGTGAGAAATCCCCAGGAGGGCTGTGATGTACGTGGCCAATCCAGTTTCCATGGAGGTCAAGTTGAGGCAGTCAAAGTTCTAAGAAACAGTGATCTTAGAAAGGACTAGATCAGTGACCATGAAAATCGTCCACATGAGGTCATGGCTCATTCTCCGCGATGGTGTCGATCAATCGAGGAATAAAACCATGAGCGACAATGATTGCATAGCTGACACTTTTCGATAGTGTTTGCAAAGTGTGGGATGTTACGCTGATTATGTAAATGGTGGGATTTTGTTTTTCGTGATCTGTGCATTGTATCTTCAGTCCATTAACATTGCTAAGGGATTTCATTAGTATATGATGCATTGAGAAAACCCGTAGTGCATCGCTTCAGTAGTTTGCGTCCTCACAATGTCCCATGACCAGTTCTGTCAATGTCAACTCAGAGTGAAGTTTGAAAAAAAAAAGTGAATGGAATATTAAAGTAGTGCATGTGTGCTTTTCAAGTACTCTAAGTTTTACACTTAACACTCCTTTTGTAAAAAGGCCCTTTTGAGTATTAGAATGTGTTTTCCAAATGTCTAAAGGACAATAGCATTATATGCATGTACAAAATAATGAAAAGTTCTTTTTGTGATGTTCCTTTGTCCTAGACCTAGCCTGAAATCGAATAAGAAGGTCTAAGGATGATCGCGCTTGTGTCATGGTGGTTTTATTATGATTTCTTTATGTGGTGATTTATGTCTAGTTTTGACATAATCACATACTATTTATCACTTAACGCAACACACAAAAGATCAAGCACAATGTTACTCATCCACATGCATTCAAGAAAAAGTAACGCAAATCAAGCATCTACAAAGAATATTAAAGCAATGAACAAGTCAAGGTCATAATCAAAGGAGAACTAGACTCAAAAGCATCAACAACACATTTAAATTTGAAGAGTAATTCAACTTCAGAATCAAGATTTATTGTAACTTGTAAATTGTCCTTTTGTAAGTTTACTTGTCTTTTTAAAATCAAGTTGAGTTGAATTGAATTTGTCATAAGGTGCATTTTCTGCTAAGTCCGACACCCTAGATTCATTTTGAGTCGTAATTGACAAGGTTGAGTTTTAAAACTCAAATCATTGTAAACATCACACTTTGGATGCATTTTCGGTGGTAACTGACATCCTCAATTTCCTGGAAGAAAGTTCACGCAAGGGAAGTAAAAGTGAGCGAGAATAGCAAGTGAGCGTGAAGTTCAAGTGATCAATTCAAGTGAGTGAGTTGCAGATAATCCTTCTTCCGTCGAGTCAAAATTGTAATAAGGATCTACCTGCACAAGGACACCTTTTTTAGTGTTTTAAAATGGCTCGAAGTCTCGAATTATTAGAGTTACTGAACACTCTAATAAACACCACTGAAAACAACACAGTGACATTGAACAAAAAAAATCTTCAATCAGTGCTAACGTGTTTTCAAGTGATGCAAGCTAAAGTTAGACTTCTTCAATCTCTATCCCATATATCGAATGATGAGTTGATAGATCTCAAAAATCAACAGCTAGTGAAGTGTTATGAACTAGTTTTTGTTCATCAAAACCCTCTCTAAGATGTTGTCGATGATGATGCTTTTGATCAACAGTCAGTGAAGCAACAACACAGTGATACAACTTTAGAATCTGTTTCAGACGAAGTTGAATCTATTCATGAACCTACATTTCAAGAGTTTTCTTTTGATTTCAGTAAAGAAAACCTTTCAATGATGCATCAACATGCAGTAAATCCACTTCCATGGATTTCAAAGCAATAGGTTCATAATACTCTTTCCAAGCCCATCATCATACCTTGGGAAGAAATCATCTACAACAAGAATAGAACAGGACTTGGATATGACAAGGAAGTTGCCTTTCATATTCCTAATTATTCCAGACCAATCAAGTTCGAAAGTGTTGGATTCCTTCAAGAAGCTTCAACTTCACCTGTTCAAGTTCAACATAAGAATGATATGTGCCAACATTGTAATCGAGTTGGTCACAAGGAGAATCAGTGTTTTGATATCCATCCTTGCCAGCATTGTGGAAATCATAACCATTCTTCAGATAGATGTTCAACACTAAAGAAACCTGCAAGATTGTAGATTCACTATGAGTGGATTGATCCTTGGTGGTGGTCATCAACAACGAGGTGATTATATAAGTCTTACCGAAGAATTCAATATCGAGTAAAGACCAATCTTGTATCACATAACATTTTTGTACTTCACATAAGTGGTCCAGTTATGGCGTAGCTTTTGAGCATGGCCCTCACGGGATGAGATAACATGTGTTTTTTTCTGCATGCCCACTTTGTGTTGTACTCAAATGGAAAAAGTATGGTACTCTCTTGAGCCTAGAAGGGGGGATTACAATGATGTAACTCTCATGCACCTTAAGTGGGGGGAGTTCAAAATTCCAGTGATGATGGTTCATGAAACCACTTGTGGTCTCTCCTTTCAACTGACAAAGAGGGGAATTGATGATGGGATTGGTTATCAGATAGAAAGTTTCAACAACAACAAACATCAAGTATGCCAGATGGGCAACTGTGGTCTGTAGATGACAGACTTTAGCAGAATTATGGTTCAATAAGTTTAGGTTGAATCATATATAATTGGGATGTTGATTTTGATTTTGAGAGCAATGATGTGAACATTTGGTTCACATAGATGGTCATTTGACCTAGCAGAGGACAAGAGGATCCTTCTGCATTTTAGCTTGGCATTTGATTGAGTTGTCAGGCATTTTCAGAGATGTGTCATCCCAAACCATCCTAAAAGAGTCAAGATTGGTTAGTGGTTATCCAAAAACCATTAGATACATGGTATCAATTAGTTAGTGGTCATCCCAAACCACAGATTCAGAGAGCACTTTTAGTGATACACTGATAGTAGAGTGGTGATACTACATGTTCACTAATTAGCAGAAGACATCATATTCTTCTAGCTAAAATACTTGGCAAAATGATCAAATTTTCAAGCAATCAGGAAATGTTTAGATATTGCAGTTGTTCACTTCCATATCTCAACTCTCTTCCAGTTCATTTCAAATGAACATGTTCAGCATCCAGATTGGTGGTTTTTCAGGCAGTTCTTCATTGAGGCTCAACACATGATTTTTAGTATGAAGACTTGGAATTGATACCAGTTTATGCTTTATTGTTGGTATTATTGATTAGACTTGTGATTGAGGGGGGGATTGTTAGCCTATGGTTTACCTTTACCAATCACTAAGTCAAAATTCTCACCTATATTTGTATTATTCATTTAGGATATTAGTAATATATCGTCAAGTAATGTCTAATGATTTAGTTAAGATTTCCTAGCCTAGTCATCATGCATGATTTTAGGATCTAGAGAAAATCTCTCTATCAGGTGGCATCATCCATTGTACTATAAATATGTAACATTGGAGTGAATACTATGAGTGTTGGCTAATAAGCCTTTTCAGCCATATTGTTGTTGTTGTTTGTGTTTTAACAATTACATGCCTTCCAAATATCCCAATGGACAAGGTCCATGTACAAGAAATTAACAATGATACTAAGCTCAGTGAAACACATGAGCCAATTAAGGAAAACCTTTATGTATTCTCTCCAGAGTATTTTCCTTTGAACACTTCAGAGGAATATTTTGATGAGATACAATGGCCAAAGAAAGAAGAGTCTCAACAACTCTTAGATAAATACAAGGACAAAGAAGTTAGATCTATCAAGTTACCGAAGAAAGGGCATGATGATATATTGATTAAACCAAGTCAAGAAGAAGTCCTTATAGTTGAATCCCACCCTCCTCCCTCATGAAAATACACCAGGGTTATGCAGGGAACAACAAAGTTTGAAGAAAAAGAATATCAAGAAGGAGATATGGTATGGATGTGGGACACTAATAAAGGTGATCCTAACAATGTCAAAGGAAATGCACAATTTTGGCTTGAACTTTTAAAATCATAATGAATTTAGTCAACAATGCCTATTATATGTCTACACTAGAAGGAAGAAAACATCCATTACGAGTTAGTGGATGCCTCCTCAAACCCCATCATGGGGAAGAGACTTGAATTCAAAGGTAAGTACATATAAGTTAGATAGGTAGGCATTTTGCATCCACTGTGTATACATTGCATTTCATACTAGTATAGTTTTAGTTGCATTTGCATTTTGTTTCTCACTTGTATATATGTATGCTCATGACCACATGCTATATTAGAGATTCTCTTTATTTTATTATATCATATATGAACAAGGGGTGATATCACCACCCTAAGGATTACTAACATCTTTTGTTGAGATTTAGCAGGCATAGTTCATACTTGAGATGATGAGATTCTCATGCACTATATGGTGAGAAAATGTCCCCGATTTGGAGCCAGATGTTATCCCCTATTATAGGGATAACTAAGGAGGTCACGTATCAATGCCCTAAGTTCATAGACATGGAGTATCTATATCCATATGACTTGAGCATGGCCTAAGAGGGCCCATTGTTTCTTCAGTGTAGGCCATTTATTAGTAGCATCAATATCCATCACACCATCCTAGTCCTAAAGTAGCAGTAAATCTTGCTCCATGAGGTAATGAGTTTGTGTATCATGGTATGAGTTACTCTGATTTTTGAAGCACTTGAATATGTTGCATTGAATTCTTCTTCATTTCATGACATTTTCTTGGAAATCATGCTCTTTGCCTTGTTCATACCTGGAAGGGTGACATGGTGCCCTAGTATGTCTACCTCCCTTTAGGATAGGTTTCCACTGGGTGGGTCTGTGAAAGTACATTGTTCGTCCCGTCCATACTTACCACTTTCCATCTTTATTCCTCCCATCTCTCCCTACCTTTGTTTGGGCATTGGGATTGACCATGCTAGGAAAGGTTGTACCTTGCCTTGTGGGAATAAGGGGCTAAAGTCCCATAGGGTAAAAGTATCTGAAAAAAGATAAAATCCAATGTTGAAACCTTTGAGATGCGTCACCCAAGGATTCCTGAGAAAGCAGTAAAAATCTTCGCAGTAAGAAAAGCAGACCCATAAGATACATAAACACTCAAGGTACTAGTTGGTGGATAGGAGGTCTCATCACGAGTCGACCTATTATGACCATGGGAATGTAGTGGTATGACACTACCACCTATTTGGTTACCAACATAGGGTAGTGGCTCTTCGTGGAATAACCAAGAGAAAGGGGGTCTCATCATGAGCCAACCTTCTCATCTCCGTGAAATTTTTGTGGATAACACTATCACCTCTGGTCATCAAGCTAGGATAGTGGCTCTCAACTTTTCCCTTGCAACAAAAAATGAAAATATTAAAATAACTAAAGATAAGAATAAAAGAAAATGAATGGGATACAAAACAATTTCATTTATGACAAGGTGAAGCTCGCTCTCTACAAAGGAACCCATGAGTAAGACTTACATTCCCCTGTTATTGTTGCGCACCATGCCCAAACACTTACCCAATGCCACCTCATATACTTACATGACCTGGATTGGCTCCCACTTGGGGAAACCCCCAAGCTTAAGGAAGGTTATCCCAATAGGACACCTTGAGACCTCCTCGAAACCTAAAATTTTCAAATTGCATAACATCTTTGAGCATTTGTCTGGGTTAAGGGGGGTTTGATGCACATGTTTGGGTATTTTAATTATTGGATGTGATTTACATGCTATGATCCCTGTAACTTATGAACCCCTAGAAGGTGTACTTGTTGTTGTTGCAGGACCTTACCCGGTGGATAGGTACATGTGAGGGAATGATTAGCTCAGACCTTCCTGAGGGCTTAAATCCCACATATGGATGCTACAACCAAAACCAGGGGTATGGAGACATTGAATATTTGCACTAGGAAGAAATAAGGATGTTCCCTTTGGAAGCACCTTGGAAGACCTAGACCCAGGGGGATCTAGACCTAGGGGGATCTTGCTTTTACTTATGAAAATTGTCCCTTGAAGGCCTAAGGCATCACCATCATGAACCTAGACGTCACCCAGAGCTAGGGTTTTCATTTGGAGGCAGTTGTGAGCTTGGTGGTATGTGTGGCCATCATCTAGGGCCTTTGGAGGCTAAGCGTTCTACATTCTAGGCCCAACGTTCCACCTTGGTACCTTAACATCACCCTATAAGGGCATGATGTCACCCCTAGAGGTGTCTTTAGATGATAATTAATTTTATTTATGCCAAATTTGGATTTTAATGTAAATTGGCTAGGTCGACCTTAATTTTCACATGGAATTAATTAAGGGTCATTTTTTTTTGAATAAATAGAGATAATTACTCCCATTATATCATCATAACTCCTCACACAAGAGGAAGAAGACTGAAATTGGTGCCCTACTTGGGGTTTATTGGTTGAAATTGTGACGCGCACCTCTCTTCTGGAGTCTTCTACTTGCAACTTGGATGAATTTTGGTGAAGACATTTGGTAATCTAGTGTTTTCATGCATGATTATTCCTGGTGAAGTAAGTAAAAGTTGCTTTTGTCATTAATTTTGAATGGTTATGGTATATTTTCTTGCTCATAATAAAGATTATGAAATTGCATGCTTGATAAAACCTAGAAGTGAAGAACATAAATTACTACTTCTTCACTTTGTATTTGCCAGACCTTGCCTAATTAGTTTATATTGACAAGCCTCTAGGCTCTAAAGCCCTAAAGTTCTAGATCTTTAGATATTTTGATCAATTGTGATTACATCTAAATATTTCTTCAACTATTTAAGAAGGAGGAAAATCGCTAGGGCCTAGAAGTGCCTACTCTCTATTAGTTTACCTCCCCAAAGACTAAATCCCAAGAAGACTTAAGTTACTACTCATCTAAGATTCATATTTTACTTAGATAATATAATCATTTTCTTGCTTACTCCAAATGCATATTGTTTCACTTTTGACTCTGTAACCCTTTAAAGGAACTAATCCTCACACTCCTTTGTAGAGAGATCAAACCAACACTTAAACCTTGAACTTTCTAGCCTTCACTAAGTAAAACTAACCCTAACTTAGCCTAGAAAATTAATTTAATCGTTGTTGTTATAGATCATTGTTACAACAATCTTAATGGAACAAATTTTCTGCATAAACTATATTTAATTCTATATAGACACTTCTAAATTTTCTTGTGACAACTGATTATCATTTTGCCTAGTAAAAGCTACCTTTTCATTGTCTTTTCAACCAATTTAGAAGCATATTTCGTGCATCTACTATAAAATACCTATCGTTGTTGTAAACTTTCATCTTGCTGCATTTATATATTAGTCAACATATATTTCAAAGGTTTATTGTCTTATTGAAGAACTAACATCATATTGTACTTAAAACTGCCATACTTTTTCTTTGTTGTCTTGTTCTAGGAAGGTATCGTGTTTGTTTGAATTATTCTCAAACGATTAATGGCTTATCCAACACATATTTGTTTTCAAATCCCTATTTTTTTTAATGCATTTCACCCTATCACAATCCCAATCATTATCTTGAGATGACATCCTTTCTTTCATTGGTAAAAGGAAAAGAGAATGGCTTAGGTGACCTCTGTCTTGTTCTACTCAGAGAAAAGCTTCATAAGATGCTTAATAAGATCTACATGGATTGTTAGGCTATTGATGTAAAAGAAACATGATTAATCGACTCTCATTCTAGTATTTAAAAAATTATTAGTAAAAGAACCAAGAAACCTTAGGGCTAGTCAGGTTTTCCATTTGTTGGGTTTTGGGTATTCATAGAAATCAAATGATTATCCATTTGATTTTTTCTTACACATGAAGATATTTGTTTCTTATTCATATCCATATTATTTATTTTGGTATTATATGTAATAATTTGGTACAGTTCATCTCCTTCCAAATGAAATATACCTATGATAACATCATAGAGTAACATGCTTATATTTTAACTCATACTTCCTAGAATAATAATTGTTTCTCAACTCTTCCAACATTCTTTGTAGAGTTTTGAACCCTAGACATGAAATCCATATAAAATCAATATTTGTACCAATATTCCAAAGAGAAGCTTCCTCAATTCTAAACTCCATGGTCAAATATTTCTACGTTTACTATAGATAGAAAAGAGGGCCTTGAGAATAAATTACATTTAGTACCTATTATTGTTATTTATTTTAACTATTGAATTTCCTTTCAAGGTAACTCCAAAATTTGTTTAGAGCAACAATATGTCTTTGGAGAATATCTTTGTTCCTTTCCAATAACACAACATCATTTGTATAAATCAACAACTTAAAAGCATACCACAAATATCACTATTGATTTTCACATTAATAGTTCCATTTTTATCATTTATTGATACACTCAATTCTACAATAATCTTTCAATATAGATGGTAAGTAGTTTTTCTCCACTGAGTGGAATTCTTACTTTCTTTATTTTTTTTTCAAAATTTTATTTGAAGAGTTATATTAAAGACTTTAACAAAATTAACAAAGAAAAGGAAAACATTGTTACCTTTCCCTCCTACTTCCTTAGTAACAACTCTCAGGGTTAATAAGTTGATTGGTAGTCAAAGAAAAAGAAAACATTGTTACCTTTCCCTCCTACTTCCTTAATAACAACTCTAAGGGTTAATAGGTTGATTGGTAGTCATAAAACCAATTTTAAAGTGAACAAAATAACTTAGCAAACACATTATTAATCTTAGTTCTATAATTTTTGATACTATTTATATCACCACCTTTATAAATAAAAGTGAATTTACTAACATATTATATTTTTTTCTTATAAGTATAAATAAAGTTATTAAACGAGGAAAATTGCATATCTATACAATCTTACTATTAATATATATATTTTTAAATTTGATATTAATCTTCTCATACATATTAATGAAATGTACTTCCCCTAACTACTTAAAAGAACATCTTTCCACTCTATGTATATTCCCATAATAATTTTGTTTTTCCAAATAACAAAATACTTTAAATTGTATCTTATTACTATTAATATAATTTTTTTTTAAATTTGATATTAATCCTCTCATACATATTAATGAGTAATATGAGTTGTACTTCCCCTAGCTACTCAAAAGTACATCTTTCCACTCCATGTATATTCCCATAATGATTTTGTTTTTTCATAACAAAATACTTTGAATTGAAAGTTTCCCATATATAAAATATTTTTTAAAATTCAAAATATAAAATAATATAAAAATATTTATAAACAACTTATCAACAAAAATGATAAAAATAATAGTAATAAACAAAATTATATATAAAAAAAAATTAACTAAATATTTTTGTATACAACAACTTACCAACAATAAATAAATAAATAAATAAATATATATATATATATATATATATATATATATATATATATATATATATATATATATAGATTTTATATATACAAAAGAATTTAACTAAAAAATGATTATTTATAAAAAAGATCATCACATAAAAAATTACTACAAAATTCTCAAATTTATGGAATACGCAACGTTGAATAAGATAGTAATTATGACATAGTTGAAATTTGATATCGCTGAAATTTGTTGAGAGTTGTTTGTCTTTAATCATCTTTGGCTAATAGGTTTGGGCAAAAGATAAAAAGGTTAAACGTTATTTAAGTGAATGGAAAATTAGAAAACAATGGCATCTAAATGTAATTTTTCAAAACTAAACATAATTATCAGCCATATCAGATTTGTTCCCTCCGCTTTTGTTAATTCTGTTTTTCTACCCAACTATAATTGTCTTTTTCAACCTAACTATTACTATGTCCCAGCAGAAGGTGCCACCAACATGCTCCGGTTGTAATTTTATGTTCAAACGACAGTGAAAGATTTATTACCATGACTCCTTTTTATGATTTTTTATTAAGAAGTATACATTTCACACTGAGGAAATGGCATAAAGTACCTGCGATACAGTTGTGGATTGTTTGTGTTTCTTATACAGAAGATGTGAACATAATTTGATCGTTCATTATTATTCACAACAATGGGCAACTTGATAAAGTTAACAGGGGTGCAGACTGTAAGTCTTCCTTAACTTTAACAACAAGAGATTAGCATTTTCATCAAACTTTTCTTTAGTCTCACATGACTAGTTTTGGATTAGTCAACAACCCTAACTTAAAATAATCATAACTATGTTCATGTAATGAATAAAGATATGAAGATAGTACATAATGTTCTCCACTATGTGTTATGCAATTCCTCTAGGTGTCACTAATTGGAACCTCTCAGAAAAGGATTTATAACAAAAATGCCATACCTTGTTGAATTTTGGATTATTCTAAACAACGAACTTGTAGAGCGTTCCCTGCACAGAATGTTTGTTGTATGGATATGAAAATTTTACACAGAAAACTAGAGACTATAATCTAACCAACATATTTGGTCTTACTTAATTTGGATCTGTTATGAAGAAGTTACGACGTTTTTACCAGAAACACTTGTTTTAGACTAGTTTCAGGACTAGCCACAAACCCTATTTTCCACGGAGTGTAACCCCAAAACTACAACAACCCACAAGTTGAAATTCGTACCACAGATACTTGGATATGTTTTCTCAATGGCCTATCAATTTTATGGTATGAATAATTCTATAAAAAATGTTATTGCGAAAATGGTGAGATGGACTGTAAATAACATACCTTAGAAAACATCATCAAAAGAATTTATCCTCCCTTGAATTTCGTCCTTCTTTACTTCACCTTCTCTCTGAAATTTGGTATATATCCTTTGGTTACCTCAGTGACCTGTTGATATTCAATATGCTTAAGTGTGATTTAAAATGAAAGAGCCTTGCCTCTTATTTATACTTTCATGTAGCTTCCTCAAGGGGTCACCTTTTAACCATCTTAACCCACTTTCCTTATTTTAGGGTTACCCAACTTCTAACCACTTTTCCAATTAGTAATTTATCCATTAAATTTATTTTGTATCCACTTTGACTTATAGTATACTCATCACTTCACTTTACCTCAAGGGGTTACCTTCTAACCATCTTAAACCACTTTCCTTATTTTAGGGCTAACTCACTTCTAACCACTTGTCAACTTAGTAATTTATCCATTTGCTTTATTATTTAAATAATTTCTTTTGTATTCACTTTGAATTATATTGCATTCACCACTTCACTTTATTATTTACCTTCTAAAAATCTCTTAAACCACTTTGACTACTTTGACCTTTTGGGGCTTCTAGATGACTCATGAGGGTTCTCCATCTTCACATGGACATAACTCTCTAATCGTGAGGATTTATGTGACGTTCCACATACCAAGGGATATAGAATGACATGTAATATCCATATATAATATTATTGCCTTCAAATATATCAAAACTCATACCATTATCCATCAAGCAAACTTGGGTCCATTACCCAAACCTGGGTTCTCCAACTTCTCATGGACATAACTCTCTAACTGTGAGGAGTTATGTGACGTTCCACATACCATCGGAAATGGAATGACATGTAATATCCATGTAGAATAGTCCTACATTCAAATATATTAAAACTCATACCATTATGCATGAAACAACCTTGGGTCCATTACTCAAACCTTTGTGCTACTAGAATTCGCTACCGGACTTTTTCCAAGGGTTGACATCAATCACTAAGGGTTGAAATCGATCTACAATATCACTCTCCAATGGTTGACATCAATGAAAACCAACAATCCATACCAAATATCCATCAAACTAAAGCCAATTGTCTGACACTGAATCCTCTAAAAGACTCTGCTAAGTGGGAATTGAGTGAGTGCAAGGAGTGCATAAGAGAACTCTTCTTTGAGTTCTGTGAAAAGAGTGTAAAGGAGAAAAGTTAATTTAGAGGAATTGAGGAGTGAAGACACGATAAATCCCGAAGGTCGAAGCATCAAAGTCCATCTGAGTCTTCCATTGGAAAATGACGTGTGGTGGAAGATTCGTCACTTTGGAGGATTGACACTCCAGGAAAAAGGGGAGAAAAGGGGGCATTGACTGCAAGTCATCTAAAGTGAAAGAAAAGGACACGCCTTAACTGTTGATTGAGTTGAGAATATGGCATTTGATCCAAAGCTTCGGGTAAAGGTTACTTCGGGGGAAAAATGTATTGAACGTTTGGAACTCTTGAATGCCATAGTTCCGAGGTAGATCACAATTGTTGGTTGTTAGAGGTTTGCGGACCGTGGATCTGGTCTGGGTTATTTTGTCGACTTGGATTTCGGAGAAAAAGGATTCAGTTGCATTCAAAATTGTCGAATCCAAAATTTGCAAAGGCCGATAGCCAAAGGTCATAGCTTGAGGTCATATGACGGAAGGGGCCTAGTAGAAGGAGCTAGCACCTGTTATTTCAAAAACTGAACAAGGGCTTAGTAGGAGCCCATGGGTTTTCATAGAACCTTTTCCTTAGGATAAAAGGGGTAAGTGTAAATTTATTTGGGTTCCAGCAAGGGGCTCAAAGAGCTATTTCAGCTCGGTCTTTTGAAATATCCTAGATCAGGAGGTTGAGCATGCCTGAGGAGAGAGAGGGGGTTTGCATCACTTCACCCAGGGATTCCTGAGAAAGCAGTGAAAAGCTTCTTAGTAAGGAAAGGGGACCTATAAGATACATAAATAGTCAAGGTACTAGTTGGTGGATAGGAGGTCTCATCACGAGCCGACCTATTATGACCATGGGCATGTAGCAGTATGACACTACCACCTATCTGGTCACCAAACCAGGGTAGTGGCTCTTGGTGGCATAGCCAAGAGAAAGGGCATCTCATCACGAGCCAACCTTCTCATCTCCATGGAATGTTTATGGATAACACTATCACCTCTGGTCATCAAGCCATGACTGTGGTCCTCAACATTTCCTTGAAGCACAAAAGAAAAAGATCAAAAGAACTAAATCTAAGAATAAAAGGAAATGAATAGGATATGAAACAATTGCATTTATGACAAGTTTCAGATCACCCTCTATAAAGGAACCCATAAGTAAGTCTTAAATCTCCCTATTATTATTGCACCCATGCCCAAACACTTACCCCATGCCAACTCATACACTTACATTCCCTAGATTGGCTCCCTCCTGGGAAACACCACAAAATTAATCAAGGTTAGCTCGATAAGACACCTTGAGACCTCCTCCAAACCTAAACTTTTCAAATTGCATAACTTCTTTGAGCATTTTTTTGGGTTAAGGGGGGTTTGATGCACATCTTTGGGTGATTTAATTATTTGATGTGATTTACATGTTATGATTGATGTGATTTATGAATCCCTAGAGGGCGTACTTGTTGTTTCTATAGGACCCTTCCCAGTAGACAGGTACATTTAAGGAAATTATTAGCTCATACCTTCATGAGGGCTTAAATCCCACAGATGGATGTTGCAACCCCAACGAGGGATAAGAAGACATTGAAGATTTTCACCGAGAAGAAAGAAGGAAGTTCCCTTTGGAGGCACCCTGGCAGAATTAGACCCAGGGAGATATTTCCTTTCCTTATGGAAGTTGTCCCTTGAAGTCCAAATATGTCACCATCATGACCCTATACGTCACCCAAATCTAGAGTTTTCATTTGGAGGGAGTTGTGAGCTTGGTAGCATGTGTGGGAATCATCTAGGGCCTTTGGAGAACAAACATTCTACAATATGGGCCCAACTTGGATATGTTTTCTCAATGGCCTATCAATTTCATGGTATGAATAATTCTATAAAAAAGGTTATTGCGAAAATGGTGAGATGGCCTGTAAATAACATACCTTAGAAAACATCATCAAAAGAATTTATCCTCCCTTGAATTTTGGCCTTCTTTACTTCACCTTCTCTCTGAAATTTGGTAGATATCCTTTGGTTACCTCAGTCAATTGTAGATATTCAATATGCTCAAGTGTGATTTGAAATGAGAGATCCTTGCCTCTTATTTATACTTTCATGTAGCTTCCTTAAGGGGTTACCATTTAACCATCTTAACCCACTTTCCGTATTTTAGGGTTAACCAACTTCTAACCACTTGTCCAATTAGTAATTTATCAATTAAATTTATTATTTAAATAATTTATTTTGTATCCACTTTGACTTATAGTACACTCATCACTTCACTTTACCTCAAGGGGTTACCTTCTAACCATCTTAAACCACTTTCCTTATTTTAGGGCTAACTCACTTCTAACCACTGGTCAACTTAGTAATTTCTCCATTTTCTTTATTATTTAAATAATTTCTTTTGTATTCACTTTGAATTATATTACATTCTCCACTTCACTTTATTATTTACCTTCTAAAAAAATCCTAAACCATTTTGAATACTTTGACCTTTTGGGGCTTCTAGATGACTTATGAGGGTTCTCCATCTTCACATGGACATAAATCTCTAATCGTGAGGATTTATGTGACGTTCCACATACCAATGGAAATGAAATGACATGTAATATCCATATATAATAGTCTTGCCTTCAAATATATCAAAACTCATACCATTATCCATCAAACAAACTTGGGTCCATTACCCAAACTTGGGTTCTCCAACTTCTCATGGCCATAACTCTCTAACCATGAGGAGTTATGTGACTTTCCACATACCATTGGAAATTGAATGACATGTAATATCCATTTAGATTAGTCCTACATTCAAATATATTAAAAATCATACCATTATACATGAAACAACCTTTGGTCCATTACCCAAACCTTTGTGCTACCAGAATTCGCTACCGGAATTCTCCAAGGGTTGACAACAATCACTAAGGGTTGAAATCGATCTACAATATCACTCTCCAATGATTGACATCAATGACAACCAACAATCCATACCAACTATCCATCAAGCTAAGCCAATTGTATGACACTGAGTACTCCAAAAGACTTTGTTAGGTGGGAATTGAGTGAGTGCAAGGAGTGCACAAGAGAAGTTTGCATTGAGTTCTGTGAAAAGAATGTAAAGGAGAAAAGTTACTTCAAAGGAATTGAGGAGTGAAGAAACGAGAACTCCTAAAGGTCGAAGCGTCGAAGTCCGTCTGAGTCATCCATAGAAAAATGACACTTGGTAGAAGATCTGTCACTTCGGAGGATTGACACTCCAGGAAAAAAGGGAGAAAAGGGGGCGTTGACTGCAGGTCGTCTGAAGTGAAAGCAAAGGACACTCCTTGACCGTCAATCAAGGTGAGAACGTGGCATTTGATCCAAAGCTTCTGGTAAAGTTTACTTTGGGGGAAAAATGCATTGGAACATTTGGAACTATTGAATGCCATAGTTACGAAGTAGATCACATCCATTAGTTGTTAGAGGAGTGTGGACCATAGATATGGTTCGGGTGATTTTGTCGATTCAGAGTTCGAGGAAAAAGGATTTATGTGCATTCAAAATTGTCGAATCCAAAATTCGCGAAGGGAGATAGCTGAAGGTCATAGATCAAGGTCATATGATGGAAGGGGCCTAGCAGAAGGAGATAGCACCTGTTATTTCAAAAAGGGAACAAGGGCTTAGTAGGATCCCATGGGTTTTCATAGAACCTTTTCCTTAGGAGAAAAGGGGCATGTGTAACTTTATTTGGGTTGCAACAAGGGGCTCAAAGAGCTATTTCAGCTCAGTCTTTTGAAATATCCTAGACCAGGAGGTCGAGCAGCCCCAAGGAGAGAGAGAGGGTCTGGATCACTTCACCCAAGGATTCCTGAGAAAGCAATGAAAATATTCTTAGTAAGGAAAGGGGACCTATAAGATACATAAATAGTCAAGGTACTAGTTGGTGGATAGGAGGTCTCATCCCGAACCAACCTATTATGACCATGGGCATGTAGCGGTATGACACTACAACCTATCTGGTCACCAAACCAGGGTAATGGCTCTTGGTGGCATACCCAAGAGAAAGGGGGTCTCATCACGAGCCAACCTTCTAATCTCCGTGAAATGTTTGTGGATAACACTATCACCTCTGGTCATCAAGCCATGATCGTGGTCCTCGACTTTTCCTTGAAGCACAAAAGAAAAAGATCAAAATAACTAAAGCTAAGAATAAAAGGAAATGAATGGGATAAGAAACAATTACATTTATGACAAGTTGCAGATTGCCCTCTACAAAGGAACCCATAAGTAAGGCTTAAATCTCCCTATAATTATTGCACCCCATGCCCAAACACTTACCCCATGCCACCTCATACACTTACATGCCCTGGATTGGTTCCCACCTGGGAAACACCACAAACTTAAGGATGGTTAGCCTGATAGGACACCTTGAGACCTCCTCCAAACCTAAACTTGTCAAATTGCATAACTTCTTTGAGCATTTGTTTGGGTTAAGTGGGGTTTGATGCACATGTTTGGGTAATTTAATTATTTGATGTGATTTACATGTTATGATCCCTGTGACTTATGAACCCTTGGAGGGTGTACTTGTTGTTTCTACAGGATCCTTCCTAGTAGACAGGTACATTTGAGGAAATTATTATCTCAGACCTTCATGAGGGATTAAATCCCATAGATGGATGTTGCAACCCCATCGAGGGATAAGAAGACATTGAAGATTTGCACCGAGAAGAAAGAAGGAAGTTCCCTTTGGGGGAACCCTAGCAGAATTAGACCCAGGGGGATCTTTCCTTTCCTTATGGACGTTGTCCCTTGAAGTCCAAATATGTCACCATCATGACCCTATACGTCACCCAAATCTAGGGTTTTCATTTGTAGGGAGTTGTGAGCTTGGTAGCACGTGTGGGAATCATCTAGGGCCTTTGGAGAACAAGCATTCTACAATCTAGGCCCAACTTGGATGTGTTTTCTCAATGGCCTATCAATTTCATCGTATGAATAATTCTATAAAAAAGGTTATTGCAAAAATGGTGAGATGGCCTGTAAATAACATACCTTAGAAAATATCATCAAAAGAATTTATCCTCCCTTGAATTTCAGCCTTCTTTACTTCACCTTCTCTTTGAAATTTGGTAGATATCCTTTGGTTACCTCAGTCACCTGTAGCTATTCAATATGCTCAAGTGTGATTTAAAATGAGAGAGCCTTTCCTCTTATTTATACTTTCATGTAGCTTCCTCAAGGGGTTACCTTTTAACCATCTTAACCCACTTTCCTTATTTTAGGGTTAACTAAATTCTAACAACTTGTCCAATTAGTAATTTATCCATTAAATTTATTATTTAAATAATTTATTTTGTATCCACTTTTACTTATAGTACACTCATCACTTCACTTTACCTCAAGGGGTTACCTTCTAACCATCTTAAACCACTTTCCTTATTTTAGAGCTAACTCACTTCTAACCACTTGCCAACTAGGTAATTTCTCCATTTACTTTATTATTTAAATAATTTCTTTTGTATTCACTTTGAATTATATTACATTCATCACTTCACTTTATTATTTACCTTCTAAAAAACTGTTACTACTTTGACTACTTTGACCTTTTGGGGCTTCTAGGTGACTCATGAGGGTTCTCCATCTTCACATGGACATAACTCTCTAAGCGTGAGGATTTATGCGGCGTTCCACATACCAATGGAAATGGAATGATATGTAATATTCATATATAATAGTCTTTTCTTCAAATATATCAAAACTCATACCATTATCCATGAAACAAACTTGGGTCCATTACCCAAACCTGGGTTCTCTAACTTCTCATGGCCATAACTCTCTAACCGTGAGGAGTTATGTGACGTTCCACATAACATCGGAAATGGAATGACATGTAATATCCATGTAGAATATTCCTACATTCAAATATATTAAAACTCATACCATTATACATAAAACAACCTTGGGTCCATTACCCAAACCTTTGTTCTACCAGAATTCACTACGGGACTTTCTCCAAGGGTTGACATGAATCACTAAGGGTTGAAATCGATCTACAATATCACTATCCAATGGTTGAAATCAATGACATCCAACAATAGATACCAACTATCCATCAAGATAAGCCAATTGTCTGACACTGAATACTCCAAAAGACTCTACTAGGTGGGAATTGAGCGAGTGTAAGGAGTGCAAAAGAGAACTCTGTTTTGAGTTCTGTGAAAAGAGTGTAAAGGAGAAAAGTTACTTCGGAGGAATTGAGGAGTGAAGACATAAGAACTCCCGAAGGTCGAAGCGTCGAAGTCCAAATGAGTCGTCCATTGGAAAAGGACGCATGGAGGAAGATTCGTCACTTTGGAGGATTGACACTCTAGGAAAAAGGGGAGAAAAAGGGGCATTGACTGCAAGTCGTCTGAAGTGAAAGAAAAGGACACACCTTGACCATTGATTGAGGTGAGAACGTGGTGTTTGATCCAAAGCTTCGGGTAAAGGTAAATTCAGGGGAAAAATGCATTGGAACGTTTGGAACTCTCAAATGCCATAGTTTCGAAGTAGATCACAGTCGTTGGTTTTTAGAGGAGTGAAGACCGTAGATCTGGTCCGGGTGATTTTGTCGATTCGGAGTTCAGGGAAAAAGGATTCAGGTGCATTCAAAATTGTCGAAGCCAAAATTTGAAAAGGGAGATAGATGAAGGTCATGGCCCAAGGTCATATGATGGAAGGGACCTAACAGAAGGAGCTAGCACCTGTTATTTTAAAAAGGAAACAAGGGCTTAGTTGGAGCCCATGGGTTTTCATAGAACCTTTGCCTTAGTAAAAAAGGGGCATGTGTAAATTTATTTGGGTTCCAGCAAGGGGCTCAAAGAGCTACTTCATCTCATTCTTTTGAAATATCCTAAACCGAGAGGTCGAGTAGCCCCGAGGAGAGAGAGGGGGTCTACATCACTTCACCTAGGGATTCCTGAGAAAGAAGTGAAAAGATTCTTAGTAAGGAAGGGGGACCTATAAAATACATAAACACTCAAGGTACTAGTTGGTGGATAGGAGGTCTCATCACGAGATGGCCTGTTATGACCATGGACATGTAGCGATATGACACTACCACCTATCTGGTCACCAAACCAAGGTAGTGGCTTTTGGTGGCATAGCCAAGAGAAAGGGGGTCGAATCACGATCCAACC
The DNA here is from genome assembly GCA_009831015.1 of Picea engelmannii. NCBI lineage: Eukaryota > Viridiplantae > Streptophyta > Pinopsida > Pinales > Pinaceae > Picea > Picea engelmannii. The sequence goes on along the minus strand of ML792122.1, from coordinate 39,348 downwards.
TTCTCATATCTGTGAAATGTTTGTGGATAACACTATCACCTCTGGTCATCAAGCCATGATCGTGGTCCTCAACTTTTCCTTGAAGCACAAAAGAAAAAGATCAAAAGAACTGAAGATAAGAATAAAAGGAAATGAATGGGATAGGAATCAATTGCATGTATGACGAGTTGCATATTTCCCTCTACAAAGGAACCCATAAGTAAGGCTTAAATCTCCCTATTATTATTGCACCCCATGCCCATCCACTTACTCCATGCCACCTCATACACTTACATGCCCTGGATTGGCTCCCACCTAGGAAAGACCACAAACTTAAGGAAGGTTAGACTGATAGGACACCATGAGACCTCCTCCAAACCTAAACTTATCAAATTGCATAAATTCTTTGAGCATTTGTTTGGGTTAAGGGGGGTTTGATGCACATGTTTGGGTAATTTAATTATTTGATGTGATTTACATGTTATGATCCCTCTGATTTATGAACCCCTAGAGGGCGTACTTGTTGTTTCTATAGGACCCTTCCCAGTAGACAGGTAATTTTGAGGAAATTATTAGCTCAGACCTTCACGAGAGCTTAAATCCCACAAATGGATGTTGCAAACCCAGGGAGGGATAAGAAGACATTGAATATTTGCACCGGGAAGAAAGAAGGAAGTTCCCTTTGGAGGCATCCTAGCAGAATTAGACCCAGGGGGGATATTTCCTTTCCTTATGGACGTTGTCCCTTGAAGTCCAAATATGTCACCATCATTACCCTATACGTCACCCAAATCTAGGGTTTTCATTTGGAGGGAGTTGTGAGCTTGGTAGCACGTGTGGGAATCATCTAGGGCCTTTGGAGAATGAGCATTCTACAATCTAGGCCCAACTTGGATGTGTTTTCTCAATGGCCTATCAATTTCATGTTATGAATAATTCTATAAAAAAGGTTATTGCGAGAATGGTGAGATGGCCTATAAATAACATACCTTAGAAAACATCATCAAAAGAATTTATCCTCCCTTGAATTTCGGCCTTCTTTACTTCACCTTCTCTCTGAAATTTGGTAGATATCTTTTGGTTACCTTAGTCACCTATAGATATTCAATATGCTCAAGTGTGATTTAAAATGAGAGAACCTTTCCTCTTATTTATACTTTCATATAGATTCCTCAAGGGGTTACCTTTTAACCATCTTAACCCACTTTCCTTATTTTAGGTTTAACCAACTTCTAACCACTTGTCCAATTAATAATTTATCCATTAAATTTATTATTTAAATACTTTATTTTGTATCCACTTTTACTTATAGTACACTCATCACTTCACTTTACCTCAAGGGGTTACCTTCTAACCATCTTAAACCACTTTCCTCATTTTAGGGCTAACTCACTTCTAACCACTTGTCAACTTAGTAATTTCTCCATTTACTTTAGTATTTAAATAATTTATTTTGTATTCACTTTGAATTATATTACATTCGTCACTTCTCTTTATTATTTACCTTCTAAAAAACTCTTAAACCACTTTGACTACTTTGACCTTTTGGGGCTTCTATATGACTTATGAGGGTTCTCCATATTCACATGGACATAACTCTCTAATCATGAGGATTTATGTGATGTTCCACATACCAATTGAAATGGAATGACATGTAATATCTTTCACATTCCCACTATGGTAACTAAATTTTTTCGCCTCTTCCCGAGGGACAGAATCCCCAAATGGCTACGAGGGCCTAGCGCAGGCTAGCTCTCCCTATTTGAACGAGCTTCACCTCTGTGTGATCGTTGGAAATATGAACACGGTCTATGCCCCAAAGGACATTTTTCACAAATCAAGACTTCAGGGATTTAAATGTAAATCACCCCGACTCTTCTCCTCTGAAATGGAGTCTATCTCCTCCCTTGGCTCTCGTTCATGTGGCCACAACCCTATGACCACCGGTTGACCCATGAAGGACTCATTTCATTTCGTGATACTGGGGATCCAAATGTCTAAGCACCCTGGATTCGGTCCTTCGATATGTCGACATCCAAAATGGGTCCCACAGATCGTCGACTTGATCAATGGCTCAGATTAAATCCTGACATTCTACTTTTCGGGGTTTCGCATATCGGGATTTAGTGATGTATGAAGATGAGGGGTTCATACCCTTCAGTTTCCCAGGTGCCGAAACACCGAAATCCTTATATACACTAAACTCATTTCTGGGTTCCGCAAGTCGGGATTTCTCTATGTGTGAAGACAAGAGGTCTCACACCTGGGTCTTCTGGGAGCCGAAACTCTGAAACTCATATATTCACTAAGTTCATTTTGGGGTTTCGCAAGTCAGGATTTCGTGATTCCTATTTCTCCAATTCCTTGTCCTCTCATACTCCCAGTACCTGGAGTACCGAAGTACCGAATCCCGAAATTCTGGTCCTCCTTCTCTTGAGCAAGATCAACGACTCAAAGCCTCTCCTGATCCAACGGCTTAGATCCTTTCGAGGTTTTATGGGTCAAGAGTTCATAACTCTTGCCTGTTGTTTTCCTGATAACCGAATTACTGAAATCTCCTTTCGGGGATTTCCCCAAAAACCTCAACCGCGTGCACCTTTCGGGACTTCGGGATTTTCAATTTCACGAATCTGCCGCGACCAAACTCTTGGTTCTTCAAATTCCCAATATCCGAAACCCCAATGGGTTCGAATATTGTCCACGTGTCCTCTAGAATGGACAGTCCTGATGCTTTCGTTGTTTCAGGTACCAGCAGTTTGAAACTCTTGGTACCAAGACCACAGGCTCCTCTACGTCCTAAACTCCGAACAGCCGAAATACCGAAATCCAATGGCTCCTCTCCTGTATCGGGATTTCGCGTACCGGGAGTTCATGATGCAGTGACTCCATGATTCTAGTCCTTCAATATTTTGATATCTGAAACCCCGATGGGTTTTGATCTCTACCACGTGTCCTCTGAAATGGACGGTCCAGATCTTTTCAAGACTTTGACGAGTCCTCACCTTTGCGTATGCAAGGGTTAAACCTCGTGCATCTTCTCCTGGATCCGATGGTTATCATTTATCCACATGAGATCTGATGGTAGTTGTAGCTCCTCCTCCTGAGATTTCTCAGTTATGAGGGAATTAAGATCTTTGCGCTCTTTCTCCTGGGCTTGACTCTTAGAAGATTTTTTCACGCACCCCTTGTGCTCATTCATCAAGTCTAGGACTTGAGTGAGTCTCAGTCTCTACTTGCCTCATAGGGGGCCTATGCATAACTACACTACCTCTCCTGAGCTTAACATAATTCATCCTCCAAGGGAGTCTAGACAACTAGGAAGGTTGGCATGTGTACATGAGACTATGCCTAAGGTCGACGAACTCACAGTTTGTGGCTCTAACTCAAGCCACTACAGGACACAAGCATTTACAAGTACCAATCATGTCCTACCCATATAATATCTTATTGGACTAATTATACATCCAAGCAGTAAGGAAAGAGACATAGTATATCCATTCAAAAATAAAGCACAATTCCTGAAACATACACAGTATAACCAAATTCATGCCCAGTTACAGCTAAATTACACAGAGAAAGAAAATTCTTATCTATCACAGGTTGTCGCCAACCAACTAAATGTGGGTGTTCATCCTTCCACCCGACCATAGGCTCAGAGGCATTCATTCTTAGCACTCTGGCCACCCCCGTGCCAAGCCATGATATCACCAGGGAATTCTTAAAGTTCTCAAGGGTTCTCTCTCTGTGTCAGCTTATGTTTGGGTCCTGTTTTTTGCAACTCAGAGCTTTCTCACTTGGTTGTGGCCACGATGAGGTTTCTCAGATGCTCTTCGGCATCAAGCTTGCAGCCTTCTATTTGTGATTTGTTGGAGGGATTCACACCTCTCCCTCCTGAGCGTCAACCCTTATCCGGTGCCTCCTTTTTTCGTGTGTGTGTCCCTCTTACTTGGTAAGGTTTTTGCCGACCTATCTAGTTCCTTCTGTCAGAAGAAAGCTTAGGTCTGCAAGTCTTCATGGTACTTTGTACTGATAACCCATGCTTCCATTCAGGGGGGTGGTTGGTGATTCAACCCCCGGTCCTTTCTTCATTGACTAATTTTCTTTCCTTGGGATTCGAAGGAGGCTTGTCATCCTTATCAAGGGAGATTTTGGGGTTATTTGACATATGAACCATCTTGTATAGTTTTCACATTCTTCCTCTAGTGATATCATGGCCAGTACATTCAAGGCTTCACCCCCACAGTCAGTTATTGGCAACTCAAACAATAATACATTTACATTTTCCTCATGCATTAGCATAGTAATTCCTACATTATGATTAATTACAAATTGGGAGAAACATGGTGTTACAATTCCCTCCCCCTTAAAGGAACACTGTCCTCGATGTTCTTTCTCAAAACACCTGTCATGCCTTTCTCATTCGGCCACTTCAGAAGTCTTGACCTTCATCCTCGGTCAGGTCCTCTTTCAGGATCTTAGTCTTAGTCACCTGCCTTCAATAATTCTTGGAAAACAAGCACATTAATCACAATTTTGTGTGAAAACATCTTACTGTGTTCAAAATTCAAAAAGGAAAATTTCATATTCTAGCACAGTACTTATCTGTGCAGTTGGTGGATCTATATCCACATGGTAGTTTTTTTAATCATGCTCATCTCTTTCCTTGACGTACCCATTTAGTGCATGATTCCAATTAAATAGTTCACAAGAACTATCATGATTTCATTTTCCTTTCCAAGATTTTCCCACATGGGAAACTACCCATTGTGTGCATGATCCCAATAGTTTACAAGAATTATTAAGGTCTCCTCTTCCTTGCGATTACTCATCCTCTAGGCTCAGGCTCAGGCATCCCCTTCACTGTTATACATTCCCTCGGGCGATCCATCTTGCCTTGCCGAGGTTTTCTCGCATAGGAAAATCTTAGAGACTCTATCGAGTCTTACAGTCGAGGCGTCCCTCAGACTTGCTCTGCCGAGGCGTCCCTCCGACTTATGTTGCCTCAAAACAATGTAGGTTCGACGATCATGACTTATCACGAGGTTCTCATGGCTCAACAGTAGCCATGTTCATCACTTTCAGCTTGTGACAACCTTCTTCTGTCCTTTCAGGACAAATCTTTTCTTCTCACCTGTATCATAGGTACACAAGGTTCGTGAGACATCATTATAAATTCTAACTTTCAAAATTCTATTGCAAATCTGTCACCTACAGATTTCCTATTCTACAATTTGTTTTCATATTTGTTCCGCACAGGAACCAGATTCATAATTATGGGACTTTCCTTCCCATAAAATTTTAGCTTAGCAGGAAATCGGTCTTCCTTATGGGCTTACAACATTGCCATATCCAAGAATCCTTTTTCCTGCAGTCATTCCTCAGCTAATCAAATTGTTAGTTCTCATGCACATACATTTTATTACACCTTTACAACATCATCACAACAATTTCAGAATGGTGCATACTAACAATCAAATTCACTTTCTCAAAAGGAAATACCATTCCTTACAGTTTGGTTCAGTAGGAAATCAGTCTTTTCTATGGGCTTACCTTACTGCCATATCCATGACCCTCTACTTCCTGCCTTCATTCTTCAATCAGCCAAACAAATTGTTATATATATATATATATATATATATATATATATATATATATATATATATACAAAACTTAATTCAACATTTCAAAGGGTTTTAACAAATGTTCCACTATCCATGGCCACATTCATACCCAATGCACCCTTGCATTGTTATTCAAGTTCACCACACTTTATGACCTGTTCTTGGCCATGTGGTGTTGGAATTTAACCAACCTTTTCCTCATATGGTTTATTCATTTTTCTTTCATTCTTACAGCAGGACCATACTGTCTGCTATAGGTTGATCACGATCCCAAATCAGTACACATGAACTCAAAAGTTTCACATGAATGCCTTTACACATTCCTTGATTGTCCATACATTCATGACATATCAGTTCATGAATTCTTCCAAGGGTTACAAACAATGTTTACTACCAGAGGTCCATACCTCCATCATTCAGGTTCTTCTTCTTGAGTCATACCTTACTTGGGTATCCAAGGCATACCATTGCCTTTCAAAACTCATGCATAACACTAAGAAAATAAAATATTTCAGAAGGGGTTCCTACCAAATCCCTTCATACCTTGTGCCACATAGGCATGGATATATTTATACCGGTTCTTGGCTGCTATCACTATTTCTCTGATATTATCCCATCAGTGGTGCTCCATGGGGAATTTTAAATTCCCTTCAATAATCATTCCACAAGAACCTTCTCATAGTCATCCTTTGATTGAGGTTGCTCATTATTGGCAACTGTTTTCCAATTCATTTCTATATACAACATGTATCATCATAGCCACAATTACATTAGTTGTAATATTAAACTGAATGCATGTATCATAACGTTTGAACTCATAAACATCCTCAAATGTTTCCATAAGTGCAACACAAACAAATTTCGATTGTATCTTCGACAATACAATCCTTATTACTTAGGGTGTCAGGACCTTTTCATTCATCAATGTACTAGCTTTCTCATCCCATAGAAAACGTAATGCACAACAAGGAAAGAATTGAGGGCTCTCCACTTCTTCAAATTATTTCTACATTGCATGGGGATTTTCAACCCAGTCGAGTTATCTCTAAGGTCTCATTGCCTTTTCTTGATCACATCTTCAACCAAGCCTCATCAGTTAAACATACTCGTTTATTCATTTAATCACACTCAGGGGATTTACTTGCCTCTTACCAATTATACCGGTTTCCACAACTGCTCTTTTTTTTAGAAGCCTTGGTTAGGCCTCACCCTAACCCTTTTTGGGATACTGCAACATGATTTAATAACAACTCTTTGCTCATAATGAATCATGAACATGTGCATCCTACACACTTCCATTTGGTTATCAGAATGGTCAATATTCAGTTGTTAGTCTTCTATTAATTACATGATTCTTTCAAAATGTAATCCAGGATTCTTATATATATGGACAGGCCTTGCAGCCCATTGTCTAACCTTCAACAATTATTTGGGTTGTGACTCTGTTCTTTTGACAAATTCCTTACACAGTTCCTCCACCGGGAACTCCTTCGGCGTGCAACTTCCTTGTTGCATATCCATCATTATTTGTGATGGCCTCAGCCTTGAGTTAGTTTTAGCTTTTTTCTAAATATTCCCCTTAAGGAATATAAACATGCATCTTTACTGTTAAGATCAGTCAATTCAGATTCATTCACAATCCTTCTCATGTGATGCTCAAAGGTGTAATTGTTTGTCTCTTATTATGACAATAGAGCATCTTTGCTCATTTACCCTTTCATCTAATTATATTGGTACTTCCTGAGGAAATGGAATACATTCCCCTCAGGCTATTATTTGGAACAGAACTTTCATGACTCCCCATAATGGAGTCAACTATGCCTCCATAGTATTCATTTCATCTGGACAAGAGCAATACTTGCTTTATATTTCTCTCAATGGGGCAATCATATTGGGCCTCTAGTATAATTCTACTCTTACATCATACATGTGCATTACTTGCACATTTAATATCATGCATACCTTACCGGTATTAATATCAGGCTTCCTATTATGAAGCTTCATAATCCATTAAACTCATGTACTCATGTACAATTGAACACAACTAAGTATTCATCATGCTAGTTCATGCCTTCTCCTCACACGACCACCGGTGGTGACCACGATCGAACAAAAAGGTGCTTCACATTTCGCGATTTCGGGATTCCTGTTGCAAGGAACTCTGGTTCTTCGATCCCCGAAATCTGAAAACTCAAAAGACCGAATCTTAGGTTTCTCGGCTCTTTTATTCACATGACCCTTCACTCGGAACCTGGGGTCAATTCCCAGACACGCATCGGGATCTTGTGGTTCGATGAATCTACGGGCAACGCTCCACCGTTTTCCAAAACTTCTGATCCATGAGGGTCTAGCAACCTGGATCCCATGGTCCAGTTCTCTCTGGCAATCAATGGTCCTGATCAAATCCCATCTTTCCACCTTTCAAGATTCTGGCGGAGTCTTCACCCCTTAACTCCCGATTTCGAATCCCCGAAATGTGTATGTGTTAGATCAATGATCCACCGCCTGTCTCGATCCAATGGCTCAGGTTGGATGTCGGGATTTCGTGACATGTGAGTCCTCAAAACTCTTCCCATTGACTTCTAAACCTCCGACTCCTGAAGATCCAATTACATCGGATCTACGGTTCAGGTCATCCGCTAACCAATGGCCTTGATTGAATCGGTGATTTACCTCGCATGACTTTGGAAGGTCTATGCTTCTATTTTCCCAATAGATGAAACCTCAAAGCTCTAGATCAACGACTCTCGTTGATTCCAATATAACAGATACTATTCCTCCTAAGCTTGTGAGTGATGAGAGGTTATCATCCTTATCTTTTTCGTTGATCTACTAGATCTAAAGGTTCACAACATTTTGGTATTCCTCCCTATGAGAATTCCACCGTCTGTTCAGATTTTCAATAACTTCCATCCACGAACTTGGCATCAACTCTTCTAGAATCATCCCCTATGTTCAACCTCTAGATATTTCAAACTGTAACACAAGCTTGTTTCTATATGCACTCCCTGTGATCTCTATGCACACTCGGCATACGAAATTTCCCACTATCTCTTCTGAGATTTTAAGTTACTTACAGGACTAATCTTATAGTCATAACTCATATGGATGTTACCCTCTCCTTATGGGAACAACCAAAAAGGGTCACTCTTGGGAATTAGCAATAGTCCCAAAGAACTCCTCTTAATCTTGCTGTCGATCCTAACCATTATAGGTCGGGTAATCCGACCCTACATATTTTCATCAGTCCTCTCAACCGTGAGGAGTTATATGCTCAGGGTTTAGTCTTTTAATAATGCAGTAATTTATAACTTTTTAAGGACCCTACCAGCCCTTACCAAATTTCCCAAATCATGAAGAAGTTCTTCATTTGGATCTTAATTCTTACCTAACTAGCCATCTCAATTTCAAGAGACTCTACCTACTTTAGTAGGTAGCCATCATCACACTATAACAGAACAACTCAGTTCATGTCCCTTGTCTAGCTCGTGTAACTTCATAGCACAATTTATTCCACCTCTGTTATTCACACTCAGGTCTTATCAGTAATATTGATCAGTGCATTCCTACTCCTATAAGAGTAGTTACCATTTTAACAGAGGGGTTAAGGAAATCCTCAAATTACAGTTTCATCCTGCGGTCCTTCTTCTTAAAGAGAAAATAAAGATAACAATATTTCCTTACATGGCTCGTACATGAGACCAAGCAGGCCAAGTGTTGTAACCATGCTCTAATACCAATTTGTCACATACCCACTATGGTAACTAAAATTTTTTGCCTCTTCCTGAGGGACAGAATCCTTGAATTTCTACGAGGTCCTAGCACATGCTAGCTCTCCCTGTTTGAACGAGCTTCACCTCCATGTGATTGTCGACACTATGACCATGGTCTACGCCCCAAAGGATGTATTTTGCAAATCGGGACTTTGGGGATTTAAATGCGAATCACCCTGACTCTTCTCCTCTGAAATGGAGTCTATCTCCTCCCTTGGCTCTCATTCATGTGGCCACAACCCTATGACCACTGGTTGACCCACAAAGGACTCATTGCATTTCGTGATACCGGGGATCCAAATGTCTAAGCGCCCTGGATACTGTCCTTCGATATGCTGACATCCAAAAAGGGTCCCATAGATCGTCGACTTGATCAATGGCTCAAATTAAATCTCGGCATTCTACTTTTTGGGGTTTCGCATACCGAGATTTTGCGATGTATGAAGACGAGGGGTTCATACCCTTTGGTTTCATGGGTGTTGAAACACCGAAATCCTTATATACACTAAACTCATTTCGGGGTTCCGCAAGTCAGGATTTTGTGATGTGAAAAGATAAGAGGTCTCACACTTAGGTCTCCTGGGAGACGAAACTCTGAAAGTCATATATTCACTAAGTTCGTTTCGGGATTTTAGAAGTCGGGATTTCGCAAATCCTGTTGCTCCAATTCCTTGTCCTCTCGTACTCCTGGTACTTGGAGTACTGAAGTATCAAATCTCAAAATTCTGGTCCTCCTTCTCTTGAGCGAGATCAATGGCTCAAAGCCTCACCTAATCCAATGGCTCAGATCCTTTTGAGGTTTTGTGGGTCAAGATTTCAGAACTCTTGCCTCTTGTTTTCTCGGTAACCGAATTACCGAAATCTCCTTTCTGGGATTTCCTCGAAAACCTCAACCGCGTGCACCTTTCGGGACTTCGAGATTTCCGATTTCACGAATCCGTCGCGACAAAACTCTTGGTCCTTCAACCTCCCAGTATTCGAAACCCCGATGGGTTCGGATCTCAGCCACATGTCCTCTGGAATGGATGGTCCCGATGCTTTCACTATTTCACGTACCGGGAGTTTGAAAATCTCAGTACCAAGACCACAACCTCCTATATGTCCCAAACTCCGAATATCCGAAATACCGAAATCCAATGGATCTTCTCCTATATCGGGATTTCGCAAACTGGGAGTTCACGATGTAGCGACTCCACGATTCTATTCCTTCAACCTTCTAGTATCCGAAACCCCAATGGGTTCAGATCTTTGCCACGTGTCCTCTAAAATGGACAGTCCAGATCTTTTTGAGACTTTGATGAGTCCTCACCTTTGCGTATGCAAGGGTTAAACCTCATGCAACTTCTCCTAGATCCGATGGTTATCGCCTATCCACGCGAGATATGACGATAGTTGTAGCTCCTCCTCCTGAGATTTCTTAGTTATGAAGGAATTAAGAACTTTGCGCTCTTTCTCCTGGGCTTGACTCTTAGAAGAGCTTTTCACGCACTCATTGCACTCATTCATCAAGTCTAGGAATTGAGTGAGTCTCAGTCTCTACTTGCCTCACAGGGGGCCTGTGCATAACTACACTACCTCTCCTGAGCTTAACAAAATTCATCCTCCAAGGGACTCTAGACAACTAGGAAGGTTGGCATGTGTACATGAGACTATGCCTAAGGTCGATGAACTCACAGTTCGTGGCTCTAACTCAAGCCGCTACAGGACACAAGAATTTATGAGTACCAATCACATCCTACCCATATAATATCTTACTGGCCTAGTTATACATCCAAGAAGTAAGGAAAGAGACAGTATATCCATTCAGAAATCAAACACAATTCCTGAAGCATACACAGTATAACCAAATTCATGCCCAGTTACAGCTAAATTACATAGAGCAAGAAAATGCTTATCTATCACAGGTTGTCGCCAACCAACTGGCTGTGGGTGTTCATCCTTCCACCTGACTGTAGGCTCAGAGACATTCATTCTTAGCACTTTGTCCACTCTTGTTCCAAGCCATGATATAACCAGGGAATTCTCACAGTTCTCGAGGGTTCTCTCTCTGTGTCAGCTTCTGTTTGGGTCCTATTTTCTGCAACTCAGAGCTTTCTCACTCGGTTGTGGCCTCAACGAGGTTTCTCAGATGCTCTTCAGCATCAAGATTGCAGCCTTCTGTTCATGATTCATTGGAGAGCCTCACACCTCTCCCTCCTGAGCTTCATCCCTTGTCTGGTGCCTCCTTTTTCCGTGTGTGTGTCCCTCTTACTTGGGAAGGTTTTTGCCGACCTATCTGGTTCCTTCTATCAGAAGGAAGCTTAGGTCTGCAAGTCCTTGTGGTACTTCAGACTAACAGTCCATGTTTCCATTCAGGGGGGTGGTTGGTGATTCAACCACCAGTCCTTTCTTCATTGACTGATTTTCTTTCCTTGTGATTTGAAGGAGGCTTGTCATCCTTATCAAGGGAGATTTGGGGGTTATTTGACATATGAACCCTCTTTTATAGTTTTCACATTCTTCCTCTAGTGATATCATGGCTAGTACTTTCAAGGCTTCACCCCCACAGTCAACTATTGGCAACTCAAAAAATAATACATTTACATTTTCCTCATGCATTAGCATGGTAATTCCTACATTATGATTAATTACAAATTTGGGGAAAAAAGGTGTTACAATATCCATATATAATAGTCTTGCCTTCAAATATATGAAAACTCATACCATTATCCATCAAACAAACTTGGGTCCATTACCCAAACCTGGGTTCTCCAACTTCTCATGGCCATAACTCTCTAACCATGAGGCATTATGTGACGTTCCACATACCATTAGAAATGGAATGACATGTAATATCCATGTAGAATATTCCTACATTAAAATATATTAAAAATCATACCATTATACATGAAACAACCTTGGGTCCATTACCCAAACCTTTGTGCTACCAGAATTCACTACCAGACTTTCTCCAAGGGTTGACATCAATCACTAAGGGTTGAAATCGATCTACAATATCACTCTCCAATGGTTGACATCAATGACAACCAAAAATCCATACCAACTATCCATCAAACTAATCCAATTGTCTGACACTAAATACTCCAAAAGACTCTGTTAGGTGGGAATTGAGGGAGTGCAAGGAGTGCACAAGAGAACTCTGCTTTGAGTTCTCTAAAAAGAGTGTAAAGGAGAAAAGTTACTTCGAAGGAATTGAGGAGTGAAGACATGAGAAATCCCAAAGGTCGAAGCATTGAAGTCCATCTGAGTCTTCCATTGGAAAAGGATGCGTGGCAGAAGATCTGTCACTTCAGAGGATTGACACTCCATGAAAAAGGGGAGAAAAGGGGGCGTTGAATGCAAGTAATCTGAAGTGAAATAAAAGGACACACCTTGACCATTGATCGAGTCGAGAACGTGGCATTTGATCCAAAGCTTCGGGTAAAGGTTACTTCAGCGGAAAAATGAATTGGAACATTTGGAACTCTCGAATGCCATAGTTTTGAAGTAGATCACAACCATTGATTGTTAGAGGAGTGTGGACCGTAGATCTGGTCCGGGTGATTTTTTCGATTCGGAGTTTAGGGAAAAAGGATTCAGGTGCATTCAAAATTGTCGAAGCCAAAATTCACGAAGGGAGATAGTCTAATGTCATAGCTCGAGGTCATATGATGGAAGGGTCCTAGCAGAAGGAGCTAGCACCTATTATTTCAAAAATGGAACAAGGGGTTAGTTGGATCCCATGGGTTTTCATAGAACCTTTGCCTTAGGAGAAAATGGGCATGTGTAACTTTATTTGGGTTCCAGCAAGGTTCTCAAATAGCTATTTCAGCTCAGTCTTTTGAAATATCCTAGACCGGGAGGTCGAGCAACCCCGAGGTGAGAGAGGGGGTCTGCATCACTTCACACAGGGATTCCTGAGAAAGCAGTGAAAAGATTCTTAGTAAGGAAAGGGGACCTATAATATACATAAAAATTCAAGGTACTAGTTGGTGGATAGGAGGTCTCATCACGGGCTGACCTATTATGACCATGGGTATGTAGCGGTATGACACTAGCACCTATTTGGTCACCAAACCAGGGCAGTGGCTCTTGGTGGCATAACCAAGAGAAAGGGGGTCTCATCACGAGCCAACCTTCTCATATCCGTGAAATGTTTGTGGATAACATTATCACCTCTAGTCATCAAGCCATGACCGTGGTCCTCAACTTTTCCTTGAAGCACAAAAGAAAAAGATCAAAAGAACTAAAGCTAAGAATAAAAGGAAATGAATGGGATAAGAAACAATTGCATTTATGACAAGTTGTAGATTTCCCTCTACAAAGGAACCCATAAGTAAGGATTAAATCTACCTATTATTATTGCACCCTAGCCTAATAGGACACCTTGAGACCTCCTCCAAACCTAAAATTGTCAAATTGCATAACTTCTTTGAGCATTTGTTTGGGTTAAGGGGGGTTTGATGCACATGTTTGGGTAATTTAATTATTTGATGTGATTTACATGTTATGATCCCTATGATTTATGAACCCCTGAAGGGCATACTTGTTATTTCTACAAGACCCATCTCGCTAGAAAGGTACATTTGAGGGAATTATTAGCTCAGACCTTCATGAGGGATTAAATCCTACATATGGATGTTGCAACATAGGTGGTGGATAAGAATACATTGAATATTTACATCGATAATAAAGAAGGAAGTTCCCTTTGGAGGCACCCTGTTATAACCCTAAATTGCACCACACATGCTTACCTGGCATCAGGCCAACTCATATCCCTTCTTTTCCAAAACTCTGTTGAACAACTCTTTGAAAATCCTCTTGTGTCAAGGCCCATGCACCCTAACCCATTACTGCACGCATGTACACACTGGATGACTCACAAAATCCCACATGTACCTAACAAAGCATGAAAAAAGGAAAGTTATCGACGAAACAAAAAGTTATGGGTCAGTTAACTGAAACTCCCGACCATGCATGGCCGAGGGTTGGTCCAAAACCCTAGCTCCTTCTAGCCTATAAAAGAAGGGGTAGGGGTACCATTTGGAAGGGGAAAAAATATAGCGAAGAAACTCTGCCCATTTACGTAATCCATTGTCCCAACCTTTTAGCCTTTCCTCATGCCAAAGGAGATTTAATGCAAAGCAGTTGAAGGACAGAAGAAGAGGAGCCCATGATCAGGTTCAAGGAGCGGTGGCCGGTCTCAGCTTTTGTAAGTTGATTCACTTTACGTAATAAAAAGAATGCTTTTCCCGTCCCAAATCATGAATTGTCTATAGTTTGATTGATTTATGTTCGATTTCTAACCCTTGAGTATAGAAGTAGCATGCATGCATAGTTGTTGTTTGTCTTGAGTGCAGGTCATCTTTGGAAGGAGTAGCGCAAACAAGTAATTGAGCACAACGAAGGATCTACATCGAACGCTGGTAATAAGGTAGGTGGTCCTTTTCCCTGCATTTACTGAGAAAGAGGGGTTTAAATCTTGGGATGTAGGTAAAAAAGTAGTTTCTATTCGGTCAAATATGCATGCAACATCTTACCCTAACTTGCTAGTCCGTAGGGTGTTTTTCCCAACAACACACCCTGGAAGAATTAGACCTAGGGGGATCTTTCCTTTCCTTATGGATGTTGTCCCTTGAAGTCCAAATATGTCACCATCATGACCCTATACATCACCCAAATCTAGGCTTTTCATTTGGAGGGAGTTGTGAGCTTGGTAGCACATGTGGGAATCATCTAGGGCCTTTGGAGAACAAGCATTCTACAATCTAGGCCCAAATTGGATATTTTTTCTCAATGGCCTATCAATTTCATGGTATGAATAATTCTATATAAAAGGTTATTGCGAAAATGGTGAGATGGCCTGTAAATAACATACCTTAGAAAACATCATCAAAAGAATTTATCGTCCCTTGAATTTCGGCCTTCTTTACTTCACCTTCTCTCTGAAATTTGGTAGATATCCTTTGGTTACCTCAGTCACCTATAGATATTCAATATGCTCAAGTGTGATTTAAAATGAGAGAGCCTTGCCTCTTATTTATACTTTCATGTGGCTTCCTTAAGGGGTTGCCTTTTAACCATCTTAACCCACTTTCCTTATTTTAGGGTTAACCAACTTCTAACCACTTGTCCAATTAGTAATTTATCCATTAAATTTATTACTTAAATAATTTATTTTGTATCCACTTTTACTTATAGTACATTCATCACTTCACTTTACCTCAAGGGGTTACCTTCTAACCATCTTAAACCACTTTCCTTATTTTAGGGCTAACTCACTTCTAACCACTTGTCAACTTAGTAATTTCTCCATTTACTTAATTATTTAAATAATTTCTTTTGTATTCACATTGAATTATATTACATTCATCACTTCACTTTATTATTTACCTTCTAAAAAACTCTTAAACCACTTTGACTACTTTGACCTTTTGGGGCTTCTAGATGACTCCTAAGAGTTCTCCATCTTCACATGGACATAACTCTCTAATCGTGAGGATTTATGTGACATTCCACATACCAATGGAAATGGAATGACATGTAATATCCACATATAATAGTCTTGCCTTAAAATATATCAAAACTCATACCATTATCCATCAAACAGACTTGGGTACATTACCCAAACCTGGTTTCTCTAACTTCTCATGGCCATAACTCTCTAACCATGAGGAGTTATGTGACGTTACACATACCATCGAAAATGGAATGACATGTAATATCCATGTAGAATAGTCCTACATTCAAATATATTAAAACTCATACCATTATACATGAAACAACCTTGGGTCCATTACCCAAACCTTTGTGCTACTAGAATTCACTACCGGACTTTATCCAAGGGTTGACATCAATCACTAAGGGTCGAAATCGATCTACAATATCACTGTCCAATGGTTGACATCAATGGAAACCAACAATCCATACCAACTATCGATCAAACTAAGCCAATTTTCTGACACTAAATGCTCCAAAAGACTCTGTTAGGTGGGAATTGAGTGAGTGCAAGGAGTGCACAAGATATCTCTGCTTTGAGTTCTGTGAAAAGAGTGTAAAGGAGAAAATTTACCTCGAAGGAATTGAGGAGTGAAGACATGAGAACTCCCGAAGGTCGAAGCATTGAAGTCCATCTGATTTGTCCATTGGAAAAGGACACATGGCAGAAGATCCGTCACTTCAGAGGATTAACACTCCAGGAAAAAGGGGAGAAAAGGGGGCGTTGACTGCAAGTTGTCTAAAGTGAAAGAAAAGGACACGCCTTGATCGTTGATCGAGGTGAGAACATGGAATTTTATCCAAAGCTTCGGGGAAAGGTTACTTCGGGGGAAAAAGGCATTAGAATGTTTGGAACTCTCAAATGCCATAGTTCTAAAGTAGATCACAATCGTTTGTTGTTAGAGGAGTGTGGACCGTAGATCTGGTCCGGGTGATTTTGTTGATTCGGAGTTTGGGGAAAAAGGATTCAAGTGCATTGAAAATTGTCAAAGAAAAAATTCACGAAGCAGGATAGCCGAATTTCATAGCCCGAGGTCATATGATGGAAGGGGCCTAGCAGAAGGAGCTAGCAATTGTTATTTCAAAAAGGGAACAAGGTCTTAGTAGGAGCCCATGGGATTTCATAAAACCTTTGCCTTAGGAGAAAAGGGGCATGTGTAACTTTATTTGGGTTCCACCAAGGGGCTCAAAGAGCTATTTTAGCTCATTCTTTTGAAATATCCTAGATCGGGAGGTCGAGCAGCACTGAGGAAAGAGAGGGGGTTTGCATCACTTCACCCAGGGATTCCTGGGAAAGCAATGAAAAGCTTCTTAGTAAGGAAAGGGGACCTATAATATACATACACAATCAAGGTACTAGTTGGTGGATAGGAGGTCTCATCACGAGCTAACCTATTATGACCATGGGAATGTAGCGATATGACACTACCACCTATCTGGTCACCAAACCAAGGTAGTGGATCTTCCTGGCATAGCCAAGAGAAAGGGGGTCTCATCATGAGCCAACCTTCTCATCTCTGTGAAATGTTTGTGGATAACACTATCACCTCTGGTCATCAAGCCATGACTGTGGTCCTCAACTTTTCCTTGAAGCACAAAAGAAAAAGATCAAAAGAACTAAAGCTAAGAATAAAAGGAAATGAATGTGATAGGAAACAATTGCATTTATGACAAGTTGTAGATCACCCTCTACAAAAGAACCCACAAGTAAGGCTTAAATCTCCCTATTATTATTGCACCCCATGCCCAAACACTTACCCCATGCCACCTCATACACTTACTTACCCTGGATTGGCTCCCACCTGGGAAACACCACAAACTTAAGGAAGGTTAGCCCAATAGGACACCTTGAGACCTCCTCCAAACCTAAACTTGTCAAATTTCATAACTTCTTTGAGCATTTGTTTGGGTTAAGGGGGGGTTGATGCACATGTTTGGGTAATTTAACTATTTGATGTGATTTACATGTTATGATCCCTGTGATTTATGAACCCCTGGAGGGCGTACTTGTTGTTTCTAAAGGACCATTCCTGGTAGACAAGTACATTTGAGGAAATGATTAGCTCAGACCTTCATGAGGTCTTAAATCCCACAGATGGATGTTGCAACCCCAATGAGGGATAAGAAGACATTGAATATTTGCACCAGGAAGAAAGAAGGAAGTTCCCTTTTGAGTCACCCTGGCAGAATTAGACCCAGGGGGATCTTTCCTTTCCTTATGGACATTGTCCCTTGAAGTCAAAATATGTCACCATCACAACCCTATACGTCACCCAAATCTAGGGTTTTCATTTGGAGGGAGTTGTGAGCTTGGTAGCACATGTGGGAATCATCTAGGGCCTTTGGAGAACAAGCATTCTACAATATAGGCCCAACTTTCTACCTTGGGACCTAAATGTCACTGTAGAAGGGAATGACATCACCCCTTGATGTATCTTTAGATGATAATTAATTTTGTTTATGCCAAATTTGGATTTTAATGTAAATTGGCTAGGTCAGCCTTAATTTTGACCTGAAATTAATTAAGGGTCAAAGTTTTGTATAATTAAAGTTGAAGTACTCTCATTTTATCATCGTAACTCCTTAAACAAGAGGAAGAGGACTGAAATTGGTTCCCTACTTAGCATTTATTGGATGAAATTGTGATGTGCACCTCTCTTTTGGAGTCTTCTACTTGCAACTTGGATGAATTTTGGTGAAGTCATTCGGTAATATAATGTTTTCATGCATGAATATTCTTGGTGAAGTAATTAAAACATGCTTTTGTCATTACTTTTGAATGGTTATGGTATTTTTGTTCTCATAATAAAGATTATCAAATTGCATGCTTGATAAATCCTAGAAGTGAAGAACTTAAATTACTACTTCTTCACTTTGTATTTGCTACTTTTCCTAATTGGTTTATATTGACAAGCCTCTAAATCCCTAAAGTTCTAGATATTTAGAGATTTTGATCAATTATGGTTTCATCTAAATATTTCTTCAACTATCCAAGAAGGAGGAAAAGATCTAGGGCCTAGAAGTGCCTACTCTCTAATAGTTTACCTCCCCAAAGACTGAATCCCAAGAAGACTTAAGCTATTACTCTTCTAAGATTAATATTTTACTTGAATAATATAATCATTTTGTTGCTGAATCCAAATTAATATTGTTGAAATTTTGACTCCATGACCCTTTAAAGGCACTAGTCCTCACACTCACTTTTAGAGAGATCAAACCCAAACTTAAACCTTGAACTTTATAGCCTTCACTAACTAAAACTAACCCTAACTTAGCCTAGAAAACTAATTTAATAACCTTTTTTATAGATCATTGTTACATCCATCTTAATGCATCAAATTTTGTGCATAAACTACAATTAATGCTAGCTAGACACTTCTAAATGAACTTGTGACAAGTGATTATCATTCTGCCTTGTAAAAGCTACCTTTTCATTGTCTTTTCAAGTAATTTAGAAGAATATTTATTGCAGTTGTCATAAAATACTTATCATTGTTTTAAACTTTCATCTTGTTGCATTTATATATCATCCAACATATATTTCAAAGGTTTATTGTCTTATTGAAGCACTAACATCATATTGTACTTCAAACTGCCATACTTTTTCTTTGTTTTCTTGCTCTGGGAAGGTACCCTTCATCCATTACATTTTATTCATCTCTTGAGACATAAAGACCTTTTTACTTGAGTGACCAGTGAGAGGGGGCTATTTTTGCATCCTTTCTTTAGTTTCATCATCCCTTTAGGTCACTAGGGACGTCTCCCTTGGGGTAGTATTTACATACTCCTAAACATAAAGAGGTTTCTTATTAAGGTGACAATGATAGGTCACCCCTTTGTTACGCCAACCTTGTCTCACTTGAATTGGTATTTGAGCAAGTACATATTGTGCGATAACATTTTTAGCACAGTTGTCGGGGAACATTGAGTTGATTTTCCTCAAACAACACTTTTTTGATAAGTGTTTATCCAAATACTTATTTTCACATAGCTTACCTGGTGACTCCATTGAGGGTGATTCCCTCATCCCTTTCATAATTTCAATTAGATTACCTCGCGACTCCAAAAATTTCAGGGAGATATGCCAATCATCCTAACTCTTACAAAATAAAGCCTCCCCAACACTCTCCTGTAGTAAAATCATTATTCAGGGGAAATCTTCCCTTAAGCACAATGTCTAACGCTCAAACTCAGACCCTAAATCCAAATCAGCCTAATAAAAAAAAAACGGTCATCTAGAATTTTGAAATCGTTAGATATGAAAAACATTCCAGGATACCCTCGACAAATGCCCCCTAGGTATGAGACATGGCTTCCTAAGTTCATTGGTAATGATGTAGTCAGTGCAGAGGACCATATGAGCAATTTCTGGGCCTTTTTTTAGGTTCATCCCATCAATGATGATGTAGAAGATTTAGAAATGAAATTGTTCTCTGATACCCTCTATAATGGTGCTAGAAGATGGTATAACAGTCTCCCTAACACTAGTATTACATCTATGGATAAATTAGAGGAAGTGTTCCTCAAAAGATGGAGTGTGAAGGAAGACCCTAACATGTTGCTAACAAAGATCAACAACATAAAAAAGGTTAAGAATTAAATAGTTAGGGAATTTCATGATAAATTTGAAAGGATAATACAATAAATCCCAACAAGCCATCACCCTTCAAACAACTTTCTTCTCTTTCTTTACACCAAATCCTTTATAAAGAGAATGGGTTTCCTTATTAGAGACAAATATCCTATGATAATCCAAGAAGCCCACGAGATGGATATGAATATTTAAAATAACCTATCATCATCCAAAGTAGAACCTTTCTCTACCCCAAGAGTCAAGATGGATGATAAACCCAAATTAGTCTACAATGTTCAGTCTACTTCAGATATTGGAACCAGATTGCAAAGCTACAATTGACTATATATGGTGTTAGCTCCCAAAATGAACACGTCCCTTTGGTCGCATTTTGTGGTGGATAGCATGGCTATTGGTAGTTTTCTCAAATTGGTTTTGAGTTTTTCTAGCTGCAAGACTTAGGTTTTGATTTTTGTCTTAGAAATAAGATGACCCATAAAGGTCTTCTCTTTAAAATTTTCATAAAATGTTTTCAACAGCTAACGCGTGCTTAAAATATGATGGTTAGCTGGTGAAAGTGGCAACTTTCAACAACTAAGGAGAATTTCTCACAGGTCGTTAGCTGGTGAAAGCGGGATTTTCAAACATCCAAAGAGCGTTTCTCACGGGGTGCGCGCTGGTGAAAGTGGTGAGTTTCAACAGCTAAGGAGTGTTTCTCATGGGTTGTGCGATGGTGAAAGTGGGAATCATGTGCATTTATCCATGTTTTAAAAAAATCAAATGATGATACGATCAACCCACGTCATGCAATCAAGAAGGATGCGCTGGTGAAAGTGGATAATCATGAAAACTCGAGTTGTACGTCCAAATCGGATCTGGTTCAGTAACTCATGCTCCATAATCATGGCATCAGGGATGGAAAATTCGAATCCATTATCGCAGGTAAAGGAGCTGTACTACCTGGCTGACAACATCAAATCGGTTCATCGATTCCCCAACACGCATAACTCTCAAATGTATGCTAAGTTTCTAATGTTGAAAGACAGAGCCGAGTGCTTTCACCAGCGTGAGACCTTGGCCCGAATAATAGTTTACAGTGTTTGGTGTGCAGAATCCTTTGGGGTTTTGAGTTGCTGATGGCGAGGAGACGTAGTGGTTCTTTACTGAGAAAAGAGTTGGACAACCTATTTTTCCTACAGACGCATCCAGAAGTACAGAAACACTTCTCAAACGCAGGTTGCATCAAATTTGTTGAGAGACTACAGAATGGTTGTCACCAGTCAACAGCAGAGGCTTTTGCTAAAATGTTTGATGGGAATAAGGCCCGTGTTGGGTCCCTGGAGATCATTGTAGATGAAGCTGCCATCGCTGCAGCGACCAACCTACCAAGATCAGGCCAGAGTTGGTTCAAAACTACTGTCACCAAAAACTTAAATTTCAGAGAATATTTGAAGGAAGAATTCAAGAATAATGCATGGAAGAAGAGCATCCCAGTTTCCCATTTAGAGGATGAGTGGCATGATTTATTTAAGGGCATCCAACTCTACATAAATTCAGAAGGTAGGTATGATAAACTCATGATGTATCATTTCAAGCTCCTAGACCATTTCACAGGTAAAACTCTCCTCAATTTACCTTTTTTCTTACACAAGAGCTTAACTAAGGTCTGTAAAAAGATTAGGGCTCAACCCCTAAGCATGAAGAACACTCTGTGCCACTTTGGCCTTATTAAATTGATCATCATGGAGGAGCTAATACATAAGGGAAGGATATGGCAACATTTCCTATTTTGGGAGGGCTTTGAAACTCAAAATCAGCCCGTAAATGAACAGGGGAGAGGTAGAAAGAAACAGTTGACTCCTCAAAGGAGTTCGAGGAAGAGGAGGACCCTGCCAGGACCTTCAGAAGATAAAATATCTGGTGTGAAATCTCACAAGTCAAAGAAAAGATTGAATTTTTAAACTACTACAGAGTAGCCTACAGAGAAGAGAACAAACATATTAAACCTGCCCTACACAGACTCAGAACCAAAGTAAGAAGATGAGAGCCCTGTCTTCAAAAGTCCTGAACATTCAATTGAGTTTTCACATAATTATGAGACCTTTACTCACACTGAGGAAGGAGAAACATCAAAGAGAACTAAGTCGAAGAAAAAATAGAAAATTAAGCATCTAAAAGAGGTAATCTCTCAACAAGAGGTCTTAGAACGGGTAATCAAAGAAAGATAAAAGAAGTTGTCTGATAACTTTGCAAAAACCAACGTTGCATTTGAAAAATTGGCTTGGGAAAGTGTCAAGGAAAAGAAGAGAAACAAAAAATCACCAAAGACTATAACAGTCTATGGTGGCTAGCCAAGCGACTTAAAAGAAAAATCAGAAGATTGAAGCAAAAGCAAAAGTCCCACCCAGATTTGAAAGTGCTTGCTTAGGTTGCTGTAAACATGCAAGGGGATAAATCAGAGACACATTGAGTTTTTTATGGAATCACAGTTTTGGAGGTGAAAACTCATTTTGGACTAAGGAAGAGCTTTCACCAGCGCACAACTAAATTTTATGACCAGTTAGCTGGTGAAAGGCAACGCTTTCACCAGCTAACCAATGAATTATAGGGCGAGTTAGCTGGTGAAATCAGGAAAAGAATTTTTGAAAGCTAAGGACGGGGCAGGTCATTTTTCATAGGTTATAAAGAAGTTCTAGAGTATTAAGGAGATAACAAATCGCCTGCAAAGGACTCTGCATCAGAGATTAGGGGAACTTTTGGGAACCACATGCTAAACAAACTTCCTCAAGTATCGACTATGAACATTGAAGAAATCCAACTGTCAAGACAGGTGCCTTTGCCATGCTTCATAACATCACAGATTCCAGGAGCTAAAGAATACAAATGTCAATTTTTGAAGATTGAAGACAATTCGAATGCTAGTTTTAGTTATTAAGTCTTTATTATCAAGTTGTTTAGTTAGATTTGAATTACTATTTTTAAATACAGATCCATGCTTTTAGGATCTATAAAACTGATTGTAAAAGGCTATAAATGCCTATCTTTTCTAAGAGACAGGGGTTCAAACTGGGAGATATTTTGTGCTACTGTAAAGACTCTTTTTGCATAAATAAAGTTCAGTTTCCTTTCGTTTTCAATATCAGAATTGTCCATCTTTCCTTTTCTGTACTTTGTTTCAGTTTATTTTAGTTCATGAAGACTGTTATCTCTTTATTGAGCTCATAGACTTGAAATTAAAGGATTCCTCTATATCTTGCATTAAGACCTGCATTCACTTGTATTTGGCAATCAAGAATAGTGTGATTCATTCCCTCCTTTCAATTACTTGATCTGATTATTGTTTCCTGAAAGCATTGTTTCTTTAGATGTGTGATGAGTTGTTTATTACATTGATAATTAAAATACCCCATTGTCCCAAGCATATATACACATTATTTCTAAGTTACCAAGCATCCTTAGCCTACAACCCTAAGGATTTTCTTGGAGTGATAACAAATTGGCGTCGTTGCCGAGGAGACAAAATTCAAGTTATGCTTTCCTGGGATACGACACAGAGCTGATATTTGATGATAAACAAAGATTAGACATTTTTAGTTGGTTGTAATTATCTATTTGGTGACTCCACAAGTTCATCCTGGCTCCTAAGAGGATCAGTACTAGGGCAAATCCTCAAGAATCACCTGCCACGCCAGTGTCCAATCCAAAACTAATTCTCAGAAAAGGAAAGACAATTCAAGGTCAAAATTCAAAATCAGATACAGAAGGTAATCCTCTTTTCAGTTTTGGAAAATCTACTACAGAAAAATTTGAGTTCTTTTCAGAGAACGTTATTGAAAAAACAACTGTAAATACTGTAGAAGAACAAATTCTTTTTGATCAACAGAAAAATCCTAGTGATGATAAATTGATAGATTTTAATTTGATTGAAAAAGCATCTAAGAATTTAGAAAGAAGCCACAGTTATTATTCCCTTGATTCTTTCCACTCTCAGCAACAAGAAGATCATTTGAACATTTATACTATCCTCCTTGCTGTTGAACATATCCTCCAAGAGCTATCTGCTAAAGGTGAAGGAAATTTGGCTGGACAGCTTGCAAATTTTTATAGAGCCTCTTATCAGACCTCTTTCCCATTAGAAGATTCACCTCTTTCACATTCCTCCAGTGTTGAAGATTTGAAAAAGAAACTATCATTTTCCCCACCCTTGATAGTCATGGCTGCACCACCTCCTTTGACTAAGATGCAACAAATCCTAACTGCTAGGTATCCACCACTCATATTGCCAAACCCAGTAACAACCATGCCAATGGTAGACTATCAGAAGTATATGCCCAAATTCATAGGCGAAGGCGATGTGTCTGCTGAAGAACATATTGAGGCTTTTTACAGTTATGTTGAAAACCTTAATATTGAAGAAGAAGATGTTTGGACATGAGTCTTTGTTCAAAGCCTAGATGGCCATGCTAGGAAATGGTTCAAAGAACTTCCTGCTGGTTCCATAGCTGGAATTGAGCAATTGGATGAAACATTTTTGAAACATTGGGGTGACAGAAGAGATTTTGTCTACTATATTACAGAATTCGGAAACCTAAGGAAACAAAGTAGTGAGTCAGACACTGATTTCACTAAAATATTTAACCGAATGTATGGCAAAATACCAGCAGAGATAAAACCTTCAGATGATTCTGCCAAGATCACATATTCTGATGCTTTTGACTCAGATTTCTGTTTACTGTTGAGAGAAAGGAGGTCACCATCATTATCTCTCATGCAAGATGCTTCTCTGGAGGTGGAATCAAATATTCTAGCCTCCCAGAAGAGGAAAGGAGATTTTTATAGGAGAAGACCAAAGAATGAGGCTTCATCTTCATCAAGTGCTGATCCGAAACTTGATAAAATGGCTAAGATGCTAGAGTCTCTAACCTCTGAGATATCTAAGCTCAAGATAAAAAATAAACAGCCTGTGAAGGGAAGAGGCACTTATGATTCTGCAGCCAGGAATCCGAATCAAAATCCCAACAACTTTAGAAGAAATAATCAGCCAACTCAGATCTTGCAAAGAGAAAAAAATCCTACTGAAGATCAGAGGATAAAGGTCCCTCTTCAAAATGTTGTGATGGAAGAAGATGATGGTGAAGATCAAGAAGGTGGAGAAGGTAACATTCATTGTGTTGGAGAAGAGACAGGGAAATCTTATCTAACACAACACGACTATGAGTAATCATTTATGACTAAACAGACAGAAGATAATCTTATTGATGATGGCATTTTCACAACAGAAGATAAGAATAGGTATAACCTCCGATCTAGATCTGATACTGCTCAACAAGATGCACCAACCTCTCCTGAAAAGAGCACAGCCCCTGTTAAGCAAAAAGATCAGACATCAGAGAATTAGCAAGCAAATCCTTCAAAGGTGAAAGCATTAGCTCCTCCCAAAAAGACTGTTGCCTCTGTCAAGCATCAAACTCCAGAAAGTCAGCCTCCTATTGAACAACAAAGCAATCAAGAAGCCCCTTCAAATCAGGCAAAGGTTTCTGATAAAGCTTCTGATAAAGTTCCATATTCTTTTAATTTTGAGGCTGAAATACAAAAAATTAAAATTCCTATTCCTCTAGTCGAGCTGATGAAAAATGAAATGTTCAAAAGGGATATCCTCAAAAATCTAGATCCCCAATCTATATCCCTTTCTACTGATATCCTCAACATATATGATGACAAGCCAACCATCACTCTGGGCCAAATGATAGAAGACAGAGATGAAAGTTGTCCTCCCTTTAACATCTCTCTAAATATTCATGAGAAAACACTGCATAATTGTCTGTTGGACTCCGGTGCTTCACACAATTTGATGCCAAAGGCGGTCATGGATGAGCTTGGGTTGGAGATCACCAAGTATTATCATGACCTTTTCTCTTTTGATTCTCGAAAATTCAAATGTCTTGGGATGATTAAGGATTTGGTTGTAACCTTAACCCAAGCATCCATGAAGACTATGGTGATGGATATAGTAGTGGCCGACACACCTCCTAAATTTGGATGTCTGCTATCAAGATCATGGATGAAGAGACTAGGTGGTACTCTTCAAATGGATATTTCCTACACTACTATCCCTATTTTTGGAGGAGTGAACATAATTCTATACAGGGAATCTCAGTTGGCATATGTAATCAGTGACGAGAAAAATCCATCCAATCATCCTATCTATTCAGTTGACACAGGTATGGGATCTTGTATTTTGCAAATTGATGATTCACTGCCTGATACATTGCTGCTCAGAAAGCCCATAGTTCAGCCCATAGAAACAACAGAAGACGACCTTTGGACCATTTTCTTTGACAGTGCTTGCACTAAGGAGTCAGCAGGAGCAGGAGTGGTATTGATTTCCCCTTCTAAGAAAACTTCTCATTTGTCCTTTAAACTAGATTTTAAAGTGACTAATAATATTGTTGAGTATGAGGCACTACTTTTGGGGCTGAATGCAGCCAAAGAGAGGAAAATTAAAAAATTGCAGATGTTTGGAGATGCAGATTTGATTATTCAGCAGGTGAATAAGTCCTTTCAAGTGAAGCATGTCAGGTTGAAAGCATACAGAGATGAAGTGTTGAAGGCAATTCACGATTTTGCAGATTTTAAAATTTCATATGTGCCTAGAGCAATGAATGAATTGGCTGATTCATTAGTTGTGTCTGCTTGTGCATTCATACCCCCTCTGCCCCATAAATTAACTTACGAAATTCAAGTTAAATATAGGCCCTCTCTCCCTGATAATGTAAAATTTTGGAAGGATTTTGAAGACGATGTTGAACTCACTAGATTCCTTGCAGTGATAGATGAGTTTGTAGATCTGTAGATTGATCAGGAGAATGAACATGACAATGAAATTGAGGAGCCAAAGTTCAGAAGAAAAATTGCAGCACATGAAATAGTTCAGCTGTCTACCAACAAAATTCCTAAAGGTTTGGTCCCGTTGGAAAGGTTGTTCGATAACAATGATGTGGCTGTCAAATTGGAAAGTGGGGAAAAATATTCAGAAGTTTTGCAGTATAATGTGGCTACTGAGCAAGATCCTAAACATGTCAACTTAGCCTCACATTTAACTGAAAAACAAAAGGTTGATTATGGATAATTGCTAAAGGAGTTTGCGGACATCTTCGCTTGGCAGTATGATGACTTGAAGACTTTTGACACAAAGGTGATTCAACATAAGATTCCCTTGAATAAAGACACTAAACCATTCAGGTAGAAGCTTAGATCCTTCAACCCTTTGTTGTTGCCTACAATGGAAAGGGAAATTAAAAAACTATTGGATGCCTGCATCATCATTCCCCTCAGATATTCAAAATGGATCGCCAATCTCGTACCGGTCAGGAAGAAGAATGGGGAGATCAGATTCTGCATCGAGTTCAGAAATTTGAATAAGTTCTCTAGGAAGGACAACTACCCTCTGCCTAAAATGGAGCATATTTTGCAGAAGGTGTCAGGATCAAAGGTGATGTCTTTTATTGATGGGTTTTCTGGATACAACCAGATTGTTGTCCATCTGGGCGACAATAAAAGACTACTTTTACCACTCCATGGGGTACGTTTATGTACAAGAAGATGCCCTTTGGATTGATGAATGCAGGAACGACATTCCAAAGGGAAATGGACATTGCTTTTGTTGGAGAGAAAGATAAATTTATCCTGATATATCTCGATGATATCACCGTTTTCTCAAGCAGCCATGAACTTCATTTGCAGCACTTAAAAAGGACATTTCTGAAATTTCGGAGGTATGGCATTTCTCTTAATCCAAAAAAATAAAATTTTGCACTTAAGGAAGGGAAATTACTTGGGCATATTGTTTCAGCTGATGGGGTGAAAATTGACCCAAAAAGGGTAGAAGCAATTAAAAATCTGTCTCTTCCTAGATCAAAGAAGGACCTTCAGTCTTTCCTTGGGACTATAAACTTTGTTAGAAGGTTTATAGTAATTTTTTCTGAACTCACAAAGCATATCACTTCTATGTTAAGAAAGGACTCAGAGGTAAAATGGACTGAAGCAACCAGACACTCATTCAATGCCATCAAGGAAGCCATCACAACAGCCCCTGTTTTGATCAGCCCCAATTTCTCCAAGGTATTTTACATTTTTTCATTTGCTTCAAGTGATACAATCGCAGCAGTACTCTTGCAGAAAAAATTCGATGATCAGGAGCAGTCGATTTCCTTCTTCAGTAAGGTCTTGAGGGATGCAGAGGTAAAGTATGAATTGTTGGAGAAACAAGCGTATGCACTTGTCAAGTCATTGAAATCTTTCAGAGTTTACATTCTTCAAGCAAAGGTAATAGATTTTTTTCCCTCCAATTCAATTAAAGATGTGCTGATACAACCAGACATAGATGGAAAAAGGAGTAAGTGGATAGAAAAATTGATTGAATTTGATGTCGAAATTAAACCAGCAAAACTTGTGAAGGGTCAGGGCCTTGCCAAACTTCTGGCAGAAGAAAATTGCAGGCTGCTCGAAATAAATTTGGTAAGTATTAATACAGATAATGTTCAGTCTTCAGAGGATAAGGAAGGTGAAGAATGCAGGTCTCAACTCATCTATATGATTGTAAATGGTACAGTAACATTATTTATTTCCTGCGAACTTTATCAGTCCCATCAGATTTGACAAGAACACAAGGAAGGGCTTTGAAGTTAAAGGTTGTAAATTTTTGTATCAATGGCAACTTATTTTTCTAGAAAAATCCAATAGGTTTATTGTTGAGGTGCATAAACCAAGAAGAAGCAGCTAAGGTCATGATTGAATTCCATAATAGTGAATGCGGGGGACATCACTATTGGAAAACCACCGCACATAAAATCTTAAGATCTGGTTACTACTGGCCATCCTTGTTTTCAGATGTATGTGATTTTGTGAGGATTTGTGACAAGTGTCAAATATTTGAAGGCAAACAACAATTGAAGTCCCTTCCCCTCAAACCTATAGTGGTCACAGGGCCTTTTCAGCAGTGGGGCCTGGACTTCATAGGTGAAATTCATCTGCCTTCTAGTGGTCAGCACCGGTGGATCCTTGTCGCCACCGATTACTTTACAAAGTGGATTGAGGCTATTCCCACCCAAAACGCCAATCATACTGTCATCAAAATTTTTTTGCAAGAAAACATATTTTCCATATTTTGCTGCCCTAAGAGAATAGTCACTGATAAGGCTATTGCATTCAAAGATAAACACTTGGTGAAATTGTGTGAAGAGCTGGGAATTCATCTGGTACATTCCACAGCTTACTATCCACAAGGGAATGGCTTAGCTGAGTCATCCAACAAGAGTTTAGTCAGAATTATAAAGAAGTTGCTTGAACAAAATGCCAGAGGTTGGGATTCCAAACTGAAGTTTGCTTTGTGGGATGACAAGATTACATGTAAGAAATCAATTGGTACATCTCCTTTCAAGTTGGTATATGGTACTGAAGCCATATTTCCTGTTCAACTTGCATTGCCGGTTGCAAAGTTTTTACAAGAAACTGATTCTGAACCAAGTGATTTGACCCAGAGAATTCATAATTTGGTAGAACTACAGCAAGATAGAGAGCAGCTCTTGGAAAAAGAAGAATTGCATCAAGAAAGAATCAAGCAGTCCTTCGACAAGAAAGTCAAATCAAATGTCTTCAAAACAGGGGATTTAGTCTTAAAATGGGATGCAGCAAGGCAAGAGAAGGGGAAACACAACAAATTTGAGGCTCTCTGGACAGGTCCTTTTGTCATAACAGCGGTACAGCAGAATAATACCTTTGTTCTCCCAACTCTTCCAGGCGAGGAAGTAGCAGGTGGCCCTTTCAACGGGCGCTTTCTGAAGATCTATTTCTCATAAGGCTTTTCTTTAAAGCCCTGTTCTACTTGTACATATTCTTTTTCAGTTCTATTTTCTTTATTTCTTTCACTTGAATAACTCCATGCCCAATGGTACTAGCAAAACTATTTTTCAAATTTCTGTTTTAAATTGTAATAAGGCTACTGAGTCTAGCTAGGTTATTGGTCACCTCACAAGGATATTCCCATCCTAGTTGGAGCCAAATGTTAGCTCCCAAAATGAACCCATCCCTTTGGTCTCATTTTGTGGTGGATAGCATGGCTATTGGTAGTTTTCTCAAATTGGTTTTGAGTTTTTTTAGCTGCAAGACTTAGGTTTTGATTTTTGTCTTAGAAATAAGATGACCCATAAAGGTCTTCTCTTTAAAATTTTCATAAAATGTTTTCAACAACTAACATGTGCTTAAAATATGATGGTTAGGTGAAAGTGGCAACTTTCAACAGCTAAGGAGCATTTCTCACAGGTCTTTAGCTGGTGAAAGTGGGATTTTCAAACATCCAAAGAGCGTTTCTCACGGGGTGCACTGATCCGGATTATTTTCGGCACGAAATGAGAGTGGAGATATAATAAAGAAATGCACAGAGATATCACGTATATCCAGTAATATAACATAAATATATCAAA
>ML792121.1:356357-371235 GCA_009831015.1 Picea engelmannii | reverse complement strand
CCATTTACATCAATGACATATGATCCAACAATCTCCCAAGTAATCAAACCATTGGCATCAATGACAAACCATTGGCATCAATGACAACATGATCCAACAATCGTGCTATGCTAAATACATGGCCACTAGGAGGAGAAGGGGTTCCACTCTTTTGCATTGTACATTGTTCCATAGCTGAAAAAAACATCTGAGAATGGTATTTTGTGAGCATAACAAAGGAGGATAGATTATGCAGAAGCCATACAGGCGATAGTTCAAACAAAACTTCATGGAGACTGCCTCTTTCTTTGTACTTGCATCATTTCTATACCAGAGAAAGGAGAGCAGAGCAACCTCGCCTTCTAGAGATGTTTTTTCTTGTATTGGGTTTCCTAGGGCATATCTTGGGTTTATTTGTGGATGGTGTGATTTTATTTTACTATTCTCTATTTTTTGCATTTTATTGATTTCATGCATAAGCTGAAAAATCAGTAACTAAATATTCTGGAGATCTAAAGGAAAAATAACCTTAATAGTAAATATTTCAATATTTTATTAGATATGTTGTGATGAACTATTCCAGTGGAATATCCACGATAGTTTACAAATTATATTTTTATCAGAGAAACTTTTTCTTTTGGGTATTTGTGGGAAATTGCAGTATCTAGGAATCGACTTAAAGAGAAGTTGTTGAAAGCCTAGCCATGGAAGATGAGTATGTTCATCAAAACCCTTGAGATCCTAAATAAGATATATTTAATAGGTTGGAAGTGCAAGTTTCTAACATCAATCAAAATATGAACCTCCTCATGGTGGCTCTACCAAGAAATCTTAGACCATTCGAAGATGATGGAGGCTCCAACTCACAGAAAATAGATGATTTTAGGGGTTAAATTTCATGGATGGGCTAATTTTCCATGGGTTTTCCAAAAAAAATATTCACCAATTTCCATTTTTTCTAAAAACTATTCGCCCAAATTCTATAGAATAAAATTATTTTACCTTAAAAGTCACCAAAATTTTATAGGAACTATATAAAATCCTTATAAATTTGAATATTTTTATAAAACTATCGCCAAACATTTTACAATTTGCATATTAAGGACTAGTAAGATTAGCCCATGTTTCTACATTTTAATAAAAAATTTCATTGTTAAAATCATCTGTGTCAGAGAATAGATCGGAGGGCAAATTAGAACATTAGGAAGACTTAGGAAAGGAGTTGCAGAAAGAATCTAAGAGAGAGCATCTGAGTTCGAGTGTCATAAACCCTTCACTATCCTTATTCAATATGGAAGTGAAAGTGGACATACATCCATACCAAGGTGATATCGATGCATTAAAATTGAATCATTTGTTGCAACAACTAGAAGTTTATTTTAGTGTTCACCATACAGATGAAGGACACAATATTTCACTTGCTAGATTGAAGTTAGAGGGACATGCTTTAACCTTGTGGGAAATCCACATGAAAAAACTTAAGCTAGAGGGTGATCCACCAGTAAGTAGGTGGGAGGACTTCAAAACCCTTATCAATTCCCAATTTCACCCTATCGGGTATGTAGAGGACTAATGGATCCGATGGAACTACTTCATGAAGAGGTGGGAGCAAAGTGTACATGAGTACACCATTGAGTTCAAAAATATGACCATAATGTTGGGTATCTATCCCAAGAAACTAGATGTACTCCTCAAGTATCTATGGTGATTACACAGTCATCTACGAAAGAAGGTTATCCTCTTCAAGCCAAGGATAGTGGATGAGTCATGTGTAGAGGCACAATATGTAGAAAACATAGGCCAAAATAAATGGTATCCAAGTGGTTTGAAGTAGAAACATAATAAAGAACATTCCAAAGATGGGAAGAAGAAGTGGAAAAGGGGGAAAGATAAGAAGACAACATCCACTACACAATGGTGAAAAGATCCCAGCAACCATTGTAATGATTGCAACATTGATGCCCATACTGAGGAAAAATGTTGGAAACTAGATCCAAAGCTTAACCTGAAGAACCATAAGAAGGAAAGAAAGAAAAATAACCTTCTAGCCACATATTTAAGCAATCAGGTTGAAAGTAGCTCATATGTGGATGAAAATATTATCTTCACATCTATGTAGAAGGAGGTGAATCTGAGTAGCCTTCATCACCAGGAAGAGAAGGAGATGAACAAGCTCTTCCACATCAAGATTCAGGTCAAGAAGACCACGATAGATTCTTTGTTCAACTCTATTTCATAGGATAATCTCATAGCAGTGGATCTTATCATCAATCTTGGATTGGAGGTTCACAATCATCCTAGCCCCTATCCATTGGGTTGGGTAATTAAGGATGTAGAGATAAAGGTAATTAAATAGTGTAAAATTAAATTTTCTAAAGTGTTGATTTTACTGATGAAGTGGACTTGGATGTGGTACCCCTTGATGTATGTGGAGTAGTGTTTGGAATCCATTACATGTATATGAGGGATGCAATATTCATGTAGAGAGACAACCAATACCAACTAATCAAGGATGGGAATTACTACATCATTAATGAAAATAAAGAAAAGTAAAATATCTCACTGGTAAGTTGTTCGAAAATCCTTAGATGTAGAATTAGTTCTTAGGCATACAATAACATCTATACTGATTCAAAAATTATGCCTGTCTTGACTATTTGCAAATTAACATGTGAATCCCCTTACTTATCCAAATTTCATTAAATGATTAATTACTTCCAGAAATAAAAATGTTAAAATTGAGAGAAATAAAAACAACAATAATGAGGTATATTACACAAGTTGATAATGGAGTTCACCCATATTTGGCTACGTCTCCTGGATTGCTTTCATATAAGACCTCTTTATTGATGCTAAAAAATGATTAATACAATAAATACTTCAACTTATGTTTATGAAATAAACTTCCGATCTGCAACAAAAACTTAGATGTGACTTTCAAAATCATCTATGCCTCAAAAAAATGAATCTTTTGAATGTAAACACCCTATATTTCTCAAAGACTACAAACAACTTAACAAAACCAAAATTGCAGAGTTTCTTGGCACAAAAAAAAATTGTGGTGCAATGGTTGGGAGATGAGTTTATATAGCATAGGTAGGGGGTTCAAACCCACCCGACCAACTTAATGTTCTAGTTGTGGAAATTGAATAAAAATTTAACAAAATATTCCCAACGGGATTTACCATCGATAATCTTAAGAACAATGGTTGGAACGTTGGGTTAGTCGGTCGAAGGTCGCGGGGTTGACCCTTGCCAATGCACCCTCATATGGCATAGTTGTTTTCAATAAACTTTAATTATTAAAACCAGTGGTGGCCTATTCGACGATGTTTTTTGTCATATTGGTTGTGCAGTTAGAGGTTGCGAGGTAGACCCCGACCGACGCCCGTTACAACAAAATTTTACAATGAAAAATTTAAAAGGGGAATATTCCATATCCAAATTGAATGACTTGTGTTCCTTAGTGGTTATTTGTTGAACTAATCAACTAGAGGTTGCAGGTTTTATTCTTTTCGATCCCAAAAAATCTTGATGCCCTTAAGCCACATTGTCCAATTGGAGGGTGCCACATGGAAACCTATGATTGTGACACATCACCTGACCGTGCACCCTATTAGCATACCATGTCACCATAATACTACCACCTTTCACCTACCACATCAACATTGTACATTCTAAGTTTATGTTTGTACAGTGCATGTGTCCATTCGTACAATGCTATGTGTCATCCTTCCAGTGATGCCACGTGGCACCTTCCTTTTTCCATTTTTACATGTTTTTCCAAAACTTCAACAAACCATATCTTTCTCATACGACATACATTTGAGTCCATTCAAGTTGGATTGGAAATATCTTGTTGAGATCTACGCAATGGAGTCATTTTCATCAACATTTGGGACTATCAATTTTTTAGCTTTCTCAGATCCACCTTGATTAGTCCTTGGCACTAGAAGCCTTTTGGACCACCAAAAGTATAGATTACTTAGAAAATAAGTGAGGATACATTTTATTCATCTTCTCGATCTCTATCCATATAAATTTACTTGGATGTACCCCTTTAAGACCAACTAAAAAATAGTCCACATCACCCTGTCGTGAAGTCCTGATTCCTTTTTTAAGGATAACATCTTCCTGCAACTCATCTAAATAATCAGGATAAAAATCATCAACTATTAGAACCTGAACACCTTCATATTTATCCATAATCATAGGAGGCTCATAAAGTTTCAAATTCTCAACATTCACCACTGAATACATTTTCCTATAAGATGACAAATCTAAACGAAAAACATTAATACCAATATTCTCCAAAATCTCAAATGTACGATACCTGATTGGTTTGATATTTTTACCTTCACCCTTCATTATGTATTTGTTGATATGTAGCCACACTTGATCACCAACTTAGAGCTAATGATCAACCCGATGCTTGCCATGCTTCACCTTGTACATGGATTGGCTCTTCTCCAATTGTTCATGTACTGTTGGTTGTGGAGCTTGATTACCTTCTTGATTCATAGGTTTGTTTCAGCCCTTTTTGGACCCCATTCCATAACGGGGGGTGTGGGGGGCCTTTCTCACCCACAACTATCACCAGAGGGGTTAGGGGGGGTCGGGGCGACTAAAATTTTTGTAACCCCCCTAGCGGGGGATTCAGGGGCAACACCCTCGAAGAGAAATATTGGGAAACGTTTCCTTGTAAAATATTGTAATTTCTTAGTCAATCTGGATCATTCATTATAAGGTCACATATTTGAAGATATAATTTATTTTTAGGATTTTTTTCCCTAGAAGGAAACCCTCTCTTATGCGAGAATTGTATTGTGGTTGTGTATTATTGTGAATTTTGTATTCTGAGAGAGGATATTGTGAGAGAAAGAAGAGGAAGTTGCAATGATTGAGATATAGGTTTTATCCCTTCATTGTGTTAGATAATAAAAAGGAAGGACCTAGCAATTTCTCTAGTGGACGTAGTCCACATCGGGTGAGACACGTATATATGTGTCTCTATTGTATTATGTATCTTCTATGTTTTGTTTCCGCATTTTTCTTATTTTATTGCTCTGTGATCCTTCTTTTCTAACAACTGATATCAGAGAGAAAGGTAACTCGCAGGAAAAGAGGGTTCCTAGTTCGAATGGGAGAAATGGTGGAAGATGGAAAGTTTAGGGTCGAGAAATTTAATGGCCAAAACTACCAGTTATAGAAGATGCAGATGGAATATTATTTATATCAGAAGGATCTATTCCCACCATTGGGTGGAATATCAAATAATTCAACATCCATGGAGGATAAAGAATGGGAGGTTTTTGACAGAAAGGCACCAGGAACAATACGACTGAGCCTGGCAACATCAATTTCTTTCAATATTTCAAAAGAGAAGACAACAAAGGAGTTGATGGATGCATTGGCTAAATTGTATGAAAAGACCTCGGCATCCAATAAGGTATTTATAATGAAGAGATTATTTAATATGAATATGTGAGAAGGTGGGTCTGTTTCAAATCATTTAAATGAATTTAATACAATTATTAATCAGCTAAGTTCTGTAAAAGTAGACTTTGATGATAAGGTCAAGGTCCTTCTAAGCTTGTGCTCATTGCTAGAAATATGGAATGGCTTGGTCATGGTTGTAAGTAACTATGTCTCTGGTTCAAACACTCTAAAATTTGATGTTGTTGTTGGTGTTATCTTTAGCGATCAAATGTGATGGAAAAACACATGTGGGACATCAGGTAATGCGTTAAACATGGAGGACAAGGGAAGACAAAAGGATAGAGGAAATGGAACATAGAACCACGGGAATTCTAGGAAGGTAAAATCCAAATCCAGAATGGGAAAGATAGAGTGATAGAATTGTAGGAGGAAAGGACATCTGAAGAAATACTGCAGAGCTCCAAAGAAACAAAGAGATGGACAACAAGAAAAAATCAAGAAGAAAATGTAATAGGTGATCTGTTACAAGATGATTTGATTCTTTATGTAGATAATATTTCTTATTCTTTAGTAGTATATTCATGGGTTTCATTTCATGCCAGACCCCATAGGAAACATTTTCTAGATTATGTTCAAGGTGATTTTGGACAGGTTCATTTGGGTGATGATGAACCATGCAAAATTGTTGGAATGGGTAAGGCACAAATAAAGAAAAAGAATGGAAACCAATGGTTTTTGAAAGAGGTAAGACATGTACCAGTTATAAGGAAAAATCTATTTTCAACAGGGAAGTTGGAAAGTGAATGTTGTATATCTATATGTACAGATAAGGCATGGAAGGTCACCAAAGGATCATTGGTGATAGCAAAAGGAGAGAAGGTAGGTACATTGTATTTATGTATTGGTAATATTATTTCTTCTATCTCTTTAGATTCTACAGGAGTGAATAAAACATTGTGGCATCATAGGCTTGGACACATGAGTGAGAAGGGGGTGAATATACTTCACAAAAGGAATTTGTTTCCATATCTTAAACAAATTGATTTGGATTTCTGTGAGCATTGTGTTTATGGAAAAATAAGAGAGTCAGATTTCTCAAAGTTGGAAAAGAAAAGAAGAGTGAAACGTTAGAGCTTGTGCATACAGATGTATCGGGACTAACTCATGTATCATCTCTTAGTGGATCTTGTTATTATGTTACTTTTATTGATGATGCAACTAGAAAAACTTGGGTTTATTCCATTCGACAAAAATCTGATGTTTTTGATACTTTTAAGAAATTAAAAGCTTTGGTTGAGAATTAGACAGGAAAAAGTTTGAAGTCTCTCAAATAAGAAAATGGAGGTGAATATTACAGCATGGAGTTTGATGATTATTGTTCATACAATGGGATTCATAGAGAGAAAACAGTTCCAGGAACACCACAAGAAACTGGTGTGTCAGAAAGGATGAATAAGACCATCATGAAACATGCAAGGAGTATGAGATTGCATGTTGGGTTTTCCTTTCATTTTTGGATAGATGTTGTAGATATTTTTGTTTAATTAATAAATAGAGGACCTTCAATCTCTTTGGATGGTGGAATTGTAGAGGAGGCATGGATAGGTAAAAAGGTAAACTATTATTTTTTGAATAATTTCGGTTGTGAAGCATTTTTCCATATTGATAAAGAAAATACAACAAAGCTTGAGGAAAAATCCAAGAAGTGTACCTTTATTGGATATGGTGTTAATGATTTTGGTTATCGCTTATGAGATTATGAAAATCACAAAATCATTAGGAGTAGAGATGTCATATTCAATGAGAATGTCATGTACACATATCAGTTGTAGGGAAAGAAATAGGAAAAAGAAAAGCCAGAATAGACAATGCTTGACGAGATCATTGAAAAATAAATTCCAAAGGTACTAGCAAATCAAAATGTACAACAATAGGAGAAACATGTACCTCAAACTCCTACAAGTGTTGTTAGAAGATATACCAGGTTAAGTATACCCCCTAAACGATACTCTCCTTCAATGTATTATTTATTGTTGACTGATTCTGGTGAACCAGAATGGTATGAAGAGGCAATGAAGGTAGACACTAAAAAGAAGTGGGAGAAAGGCATGAAAGAGGAAATAGATTCCTTGGTAAATAACCAGACTTGAGACTTGGTTCAGTTTCCTACAGGAAAAAGAGCATTGCAAAATAAATAGGTTTACAAGTTGAAAGAAGATGATGGAGGAAAAAAATGGTACAAGGATAGACTTGTTGTGAAGGGGTTTGCACAAAAGAAAGGTATATATTTTAATGAAATATTTTTTCCTGTTGTTAAGATGACTTCAATTAGAACTATTTAAGTCTTATAGCAGTAGAAGGTTTGCATCTTGAATAGTTAGATGTAAAAATGATTTTTCTCCAAGGGATTTGAAGGAAGAGATTTATATGCAAAATCCAAAGGGGTATGAGGTCAAAGGAAAGGAGAATAAGGTATGCAGGTTGAAGAAGAGCTTCTATGGTCTAAAGAAAGATCTGAGGCAGTGGTATTTGAAGTTTGATAGGTTTATGACAGAACAAGGTTATAATACATGTCATTATGACCACTGTGTTTATTTTAAAAGGATAGAAAATGTAATATTTATTATCATGCTATTGTATGTAGATGACATGCCTGTTGCAGGGTCTAATATGCAAGATATAAATTTTCTCAAGAAAAAATTAGATAATTCATTTGTGATGAAGGATTTGGCTGCTCCAAAGAAAATATTGGTATGAGAATAACAAGAGATAGGAAAAATCACAAATTAACTTTGTCTCTAGGTGAGTACATAGACAAGGTGTTGGAGAGGTTTAGAATGTAGAATGAAAAACCAATTAGTACACTTTTGGCCAACCATTTCAAATTAAGTAAGGAAATGTGTCCCAAGACACAGGAAGAGATAGAATACATATCTAGGGTCCCTTATTCATCACTAGTTGGAAGCTTAATGTATGTGATGGTTTTCACAAGACCAGATATTGCACATGCAATGGGAGTTGTGAGAAGGTATATGAACAATCTAGGTAAGGAGCATTAGGAAGTAGTAAGATGGATTCTCAAGTATTTGAGAGGTACTTCTGCTCGTGCATTATGTTTTGGACGTTCATACATTGTTCTATAGGGATATGTTGATTCATATATGGTAGGTGATAAAGATTGTAGGAGGAGAACCATAGGGTATGTTTTTACTATAGGTGGAACTAGATTAAGTTGGATTTCAAAACTGCAAAAGGTCATTGCACTTTTAACAACAGAAGTAGAGTATGTTGTTGCTACAAAGGCTAATAAAGAAATGATTTGGTTATAGAGGTCTATGGAGGAATTGGGAAACAAGCATGAGAATAACAGGTTGTACTGTGATAGTGAGAGGGAAATTTATCTTTCAAATAAATCATCCTTCCATTCAAAGAGTAATAATATAAAACTCAGGTACCATTTCATACGATCCTTCTTGGAAGATGGACATTTGAATTTGGAAAATATACATATTAGCTAGAATCCTTTAGACATGTTAACAAAGGGAGTAACTAGGGATAAACTGAGTTCCTTCTCAGTTTCATTTGGTCTTAAAGAATAAAGGTTAATATGAGAAATTTTCCAGGTCCAAGGTGCAGTATAGTCCAACAAGTACAACAATAGTGGAGTTGTTGTGATCAATCTCCAAGTGGGAGATTGTTGGTTGTGGAGCCTGATTATATTCTTAATTTAGAGGTTTGTTTCAGTCATTCTTGGACCCCATTCCCTAATNGGGGGCACTTTCCCCCCATAAATGTCGCCAGGGGGGTCTAGGGGGGGTGGGAAAATTTTCCTTGTAAATTATTGTAATTTCATAGTCAATCTAGACTGTTCAGTATAAGGTCACAAATATGACAGTACAAGTTATTTTTAGGGTTTTTTTCCCTAAAAGGAAACACTCTCTTATGAGAAATTTTATTTTGGTTGTGTATTATTGTGAATGTTGTATTCTGAGAGAGGAGACTCTGAGAGAAATAAGAGGAAGTTACATCGGTTGAGTTGTAAGTTGTATCTGTTCATTTTGCTGGATAATAAAAATGAAGGACATGACAATTTCTCTTGTGGACATAACCCACACTGGGTGAACGAAGTATATTTGTTTCTCTATTTTATTGTGTATCTTTTGTGTTTTATTTCCGCATTTGTTTTATTTTATTGCTCCATGATCCTATTTTTCTAACATGTACTTCGTGATGTACCTATTGGATCCTATGAATGAACCTCTTATATTTTTCGACATAATCTTTTCCATCCACTTTACTTGCTTCTCTGAAAGAAAAATCTATAGGTGATTTAGGAAAGTACAATAAACATGTCTCAAAAGGAGATATCTGAGTAGAAGAATTCATTGCATGATTGTAGGCATGTTGTACATAGTGAAACTATTCATCCCACAACTTAGGATGTTTACTCCAGTACCCTCAAAGAAAATGTACCATTGTACTATTCACCACCTATGTTTTCCTATCAGTCCATGAATGAAAAATAATTCTCTTATTTAACTTAGTGTCGATAAATCCCAACAATATAGACAACAAATTCCCCAAGAACCGAGAGTCTCGATCAGATAAAATTGATGTAGGAAGCCCAAAAAGAACCCAAACTTTATTAAAGAGCAATTATGATGTTTGATCAGCTGTGACTTGCTTCTTACAAGGCATTAAGATAAACATATTATTGAACATATCCACTACGACATAAAAATAATCATGACCTCTTCTAGACATCGACAAACCTCCCACAAAATCCATGGACACACTTTCCCATGGTTGAGAAAGTACTGGAAGTGGTGTATATAACCCCAACTTTATGTTTCTAGGCTTAAGTGTGGCACATAAAACACACCCTTTTACATACTTGGAAAATGTTTCATTCATTTGAGGAAAATAATAATATATTTGCAACTGTCCCACTATCCTTCCCACCCTGAATTGACCATAAATGAGAGATGTATGGACATTCCTGATTACATTTTCTCTTTAATCCATGGGTATACAAAGATTTCCCAAATGATACAATAAATTATCATGCACATGATCATCCAATTCTTCATTTTTATTTATATGAGTTAGAGCTTCATACACATATTCAAAGTCATCATATTTAGCAAACTGTTCAACAAAACTTTCATCAGTGAAAGAATTATGCCTTAGTATTGTAGATGCATTTATTATTGGTCTTGATAACATGCCTGCAACTTTGTTAAAAAATCCCTTCTTATACTTAATTACCAAATGAAATTTATGTAAGAAATACATCCATTTAAAGTGTTGTGATTATTGTAGCCTTGTTTTTGAATGCAAATAATTTAATTGTTGATTATTTGTGTGAATTATTATTTCCTTCCCCATTAAGTAATGCTTCCACTTTTTAACACTTTGTACCAAAGCATATAGTTCCCTATCATATGTTGGATACTTAATT
The DNA here is from genome assembly GCA_009831015.1 of Picea engelmannii. Lineage (NCBI taxonomy): Eukaryota > Viridiplantae > Streptophyta > Pinopsida > Pinales > Pinaceae > Picea > Picea engelmannii. The sequence goes on along the minus strand of ML792121.1, from coordinate 360,356 downwards.
ATTTCTTGAGTAAAATTTCATAATGGTAACAAATAGGTTTACCTAGTTGCATCAAGACTTCTTGCACGACATATATACTTTCATCGGTTTGTATTTCAAATGGTTGTTGCAGATCTAGTAGAGCCAAAATTGTTACGGTAATTATTTTCTCTTTCAATGTCTCGAAGGATTTTTGTTTATTTCCTCCCCATTGAAAGACTTGTTTCACACTTGTTAATCCATGCAAAGAAGGTGTTATGAAATCAAAATCAACAATACATTTTTGCCAGTATTGTACTACCCCTAAGAATCTCTTGAATTTTGTGGTAGTGTTTGTCTTGGGCAAATTCACGATGACTTCCACCTTAGATGGATCTATCTTCAAATGACCATTACCTACAATATAACCCAAGTAAATTGGAGAGATTTTTCCAAATTCACATTTAGACATATTTACATACAACTTCTCCCTTTTCAAAAGTTCAAATACTTTCCCAACATGCATTACATGATCTTCCCATGTTCGACTAAAGACCAAAATATCATCTAAGTAGACAATGAAAAAATAATCTATAAAAGGCATGAATACATCATTCATTACCTGCATAAATGCCACAAGTGCATTTCCTAAACCAAATGGCATAACTAACCATTCAAATTGTTATCTCCTAGAGTTTTCTCTTGACTACAATAAAGCAAATCCTAGGCATCTTAAAATATAATATTTTGTGTTTTGTTTGGTGGATCAGGTTAACTGATATTGGGATATCAAAACAAGGGACAACTCTCAGACTCATAAATTACATCTCATGGATTTAAGGAAAATGAAATCGATGTTCAAACACTTTGTATCAAATAAGTGAAAGAGGGAAGAAAGGAGAAGCACATATATAAATATAACAATCTCACAAGTTTTTAAATTAATACATTCACAGGGTTGAATATTCAATAACTAGAAATGCTTTCCAATTATCAACATAAATACTTAAATGAAAATTATGAAATATAGAACATCACAGTAAGGCTTCACTATTGAAGAATCTATAGATCATAGACCATTAATGTATGCTACATCAACAACAATCCCATCCAAATAAAAAGGAAAAAAAAAGTTTTGAAAATAAAGATACATAATCTGATATTGAACTCACAAGAATTCTTTAGTAATGTGATATATGCATTAAATCCACAATTCTTCTTAAAAATATATCTTTACAACCAATTGCCAAATCCTAGAACTGAACCCTTTCTTCGATTTTTAGTATGTATTTTATAGATACAAAATTAATTTAAAAATAGATCTAAGATCCAAAATTAATGGATCATAACCTAAATTAGAAAAAATAATAATATCTATAGATATCACTATTGGATTTCATGATTTGGAGCATGAAATCCAATTTTCAGTTCCAGATCCACTTTTATGCCTTTTCTTTGACCATCTCTGATTTTAGATATCGATCATATATTTGGCATATAACATACTTTAGAAAGTAAAGAAACATATAGTTGAGGCTTGTCAATAGGATTAACAACTTTCTAGATATGCTAAAAATTTGAAATTTACAAAACAATGAAAAATTGTTATTCTCACAATTTATGGTAGTGCTTTTGAATTTTATTGTATGGGAGTCACTACCGGGAGGTCTGAAACATTTTCTGGTAGTGTTGATTTCCTGTAACTTCAAAATATTTAGATATCATTTTTGGTATTAACTGCATAGAGTAAGTAATTAATCTATGACCTATATCCATGAGTATTAGTCGCAATTGACCATAAATCATTAATTTATGACCCATATCCATGAGTATTAGTCGCAACTGACCAATAATTCTCATGATTGGAATGGAACACTTAACACTCATTGCATAACCAACGAAATGAATCACATAGCATCAATCATCACTTTCGGGGCTTGCACCCAGTAACCAGGACTTCCTGGGTGGTCACCCATCCCAAGACACCTCTGGATCAAGTGCACTTAATTGTGGATCTTTTTGCACGATCAAGCCGACTTAGCTTGCTACCCCATTTGAAAAAACTTAGAAAGTATTGTTCCTTATGAACGATCTTGTTAGATCTTTCTTCACTCTTATTATTTAAGCATAGAGGGGCTTCTGCAGTGCAACATATTAGATATCATTTTTGGGATTAATTGTGTAGAGTAAGTCATTAATCTGTGACCCATATCCATGAGTATTAGTCGCAACTGACCAATAAATATCATGATTTGAATATTCCACATAGGAATCATTGCATTTAGTGATGCTCACATGGTTGACAAAGTGGGATTGAAACAAATGAAATGAATCACATAGCATCAACCATCACTTCCAGGGCTTGCACCCGGTAATCATCAATACAAAATATTGTTCATTTGGTTTTGATAGTGATGGATTGAATGATGCATGATGATGGTTAATTCATTTCCATCGTTGAGAAGGAGAAGCATTCTTCCATTTCGACAACCTTCATGAGTTCTGCGGTAAGAATTGTTATCTAGGAGAAAATGATTTCATGTGGAAATTTTGAAAAGTGCTTTTCTTTAAAGTGGAAATCACCCTCATAAAGGTATGCACCTATTAAAAGAGGCAAGTTAATCATAATTTTAAATGTTACATGCATGGAATGCCATATGTTATGAAAGCCTAGTCATGGAAGAGTTTGTAAGGATAAGAATGGAGAATAGTGAAATCAAAGTCACTTTTATAGATTTGGAAATTAGAAGGGTCTTTGAAAAGAGATATGGAATGTGTCCATGTCCAAGATAATGAAGGTAATGATTGTGGTAGTATCCTCTTACTTTAATTTTTTTTTGTAAGTGTTGTTTCAAATGGTGACTAGAAGGGAACACAAAGGCTATGGTCACATTTATAAATCTTTTCATACTAGTGTATGTAAAAATTTGTCCTTTCAAATTGTAAAAGGTTCATTGAGTATATAGATAAGTTATTTGGAATGCTCATGTAGGGTTTTCTCTTGTAAAGAGGAACTTGAGTCAAGTTGTAAGAGGTCAAAGTCAAGTTCAAGAGAGAGGTCAAGGTCAAGTGAATGAGTATAAAATATTTCTGAAAAGGATTCTTGAAATGTAAAGTCATTACAAGAGAGTATTAATTTCAAGAAGAGTCAAAATGAGTGTTAGTTAAAGTTAAAGTGAGAGTTTGTTTGCTAAGCTAGTCAAAAGGTGAGTCCAAATCAAATGTTAAGTGATGTAAAATCATGGCAAGTGGTGCGTCAATTAAGTTTGCCAATTCATTGTCATAGGTTCTCTTGTTGGATCTTGATCAGCTCCAACAAGAAACATATCCATAAAGAATATTGAAAGGAAAAACAAGATGCAAGAAGCATTGTAAAACAATAAAAGACAAACTCATGATGTAGAAGACAAAGGGTGATAGAAAAAAAAAACGAATGGTGAAAGACAAGGAAGAAAGCCTCTCATTGGAAGAGGTAATGAACAAAGAAGACTCCGGATGAAGATATGGTATGCTTGATGATTAGATGTAAATGAACATATGTAATGGGCTTGTAATTTGTTGGGAATTTAGTAAAGAATGTGGAATGTTTGGTGTACGTGAGATGAAATGATGGATATATGTTATAGGGGCTACGTGATAGGTTGTACCAGAGACCCCATAGATTAATTGGTCCAAAGTTGTAAAGGTTAGCCATAGGAAAACTATATTCCCCAGGTGTTTAGTAAGCCCTGTTGAGTCAGACCTACATGGATTAGTGTGATCATGTAGCATGTTGTAACATCCCGCTCTGGCGCACTGACAAAACTTATTCTTTGAGGACGCTTGCTAGCAAGTGATCTGGATTTTTATGATGATGAACCACTTAACCTTGATGATAATGCATCATGATTGATGACATGATGTTTTACTATTGCTATATACAGATGCTATTGACTCAGTTTCATTGAGTGTGCAGGGTTTTGGAGCTTGAGGATGCAGAGGCATCGGTGGAACTCCCTTGGACTCCGGATTGAGTCAGGGAGTGGGCTATTTGAGTTGTTT
>ML792121.1:316707-356257 GCA_009831015.1 Picea engelmannii | reverse complement strand
AAATATCGGTATCTCAAAAAATATACAGTGAAAAAAATTGAAAAAAATATATTCATAATCCTTAAACTGTTCTTTTCAAAAGGGTATTTTTAGATTTTAGTTTTACGTAAAAATTAAGATAGATATGAGGTGTAGAAAAACATATATGTAAACTCTGCAACGTTTTCGGCTTGGTCAACTTCGAAAAATTCTAGAAATTATAATATTCATCCGTTGAATTCAAAATGATAGTCATAATAAAATAGAGTCTCTGTATATTGTTGCAGTATATTTTGTTTGTTCAAAACATAGGTTTAATAAAAAAAACACTGTTCTAGAAATAAGTAACTCATTATCATTCATTTCGTGTTTAAGAAACATACTGTTAAACAATTGTCAATTTGACATATCAAATCGTGATAAAAAAAACTTGAAAAATAGTCATTAGAAAGCTAACACAATTCTTCACAAGTTTTGTTTTTACTGTAGAGTGAAATTCTAAATAAAAAAAATACTTTTATATGTCAGAAGTTGAATAACTTGTGAAAATACAGTTTTTTTTGTCATAAAACAAGCAAAAGTGTAACCCACCTTCATGATTTCACCCTGTGTGTTTTATGTTTATATCTACTAACTGGGTGAGGCCAGACGTCGAAGTTTCAGAAAGTGTTGTCAAACAATTGGAAAAGTGTGGACTATTCATGGAAGTCGAGGATGACTGGATGAACTACAAATCTGCTTGCTCATCCAAGGAGTTGACACAATTTGTGATATGTCGAGGTGTTGTATGGGCAGAAGAAACATTTTTAGACTGGTGGATCCATTTTTATGATCGTAGAGGGAGAAATGATGGATGAGGATGAAGAACAATGCAATTTTCATTGATGATATTTATGATGATGCATGTGTTGGAGGGTTTGTTGACGTTGGTCAAGAAATATTAAATTATGCCAAAAATAAGGATCATATAAAGAGGATTATTAATACAGATAATATTGATGGTGACACGAAACTGCATCATGCAGCTACAGGGGAACACTTGGAAGTGGGATTTTGTTTTGGAAAGGCCATTGTTGATCTTTCAGAATCAGGCACAAAAGTGTGGAAATTATCAAATGTTGCATTCTCTTTTATTTGGGGATCCCAATGAGAACATTGACATTATGCTCGGGGACATATGCGATTGGTTTACCCAGAGAATTGACTAAAAATCTAATAAAAGAAACTCTAATGTTGATTGATTGTTAGATTGAAGGTAGGATGAGAAAGACTCTATTCTAGAAGTTTCCAGTGCCCTCATTATATTGCCAACACATGAAGTTATCAGTTTCTCCTCACACACTCATGAAGTTGAAACAATGGTTTTGAATGGTAGCAATTTTAGTGAAGGAGATAGTGTAAAATAAACCAATGTAAGGAGCTTCTCCTTCCACTATCGATAAGAGAAGGTCAAACCTTAGAAACAAACGTATTCATGTGTCATTTTTCGTTGATAAAATCATGGTTCTTATTATCCCCAAATCCTAGGGATAACTAAGAAGATGATGTATCAAGGCCCTCATGTGGAACGCATGGAGTACCAAGAGACAATTTTACCAGTAGTGTCCATTTCCACATGAAAAGACCCACCTCACCACCACAACTCGAGGTTCATCACGACAATATCCAGCACATTAACTAGCCTATGGAAGACATTGGGTCTTGTTGCATGAGGTACAAGTGAGGGATTATGGTGAGTGTCATTTCAATATTTGAGGCATTTGAGTTTGTTTCATCTATTACTACTTTTGATTATTTGATGTTTTCTTGGACATTATGCTCTTTTCCTTGTTTCACTTTGGTGGTTGACATTTATACCTAGTAAGTGGGTCACCCTTAGGGATAGGGTTTCTACAAGGAGGTCCTATTGACAATTCATCATCCCATTCCCAACCATACTTGTCACTTTCCACACTTCATCCCCTCATCTCCTTACCTTTTGGGATTTTCAGGTGTACTGACCCAAGAAGGGGTTGTCCTTCATTTCATTGGAAGAAGGGATTGAAGGCCCAGAGGCTTGTAGATAGAAAAATATAAAATCTTGTTAATTTCCAAATACCTTAATACAAAATACTACAATAGTACCAAAGATATTTGAGTACAATAACCAAACAAGATATATGGAACAATATAGAAACCACCACTTTATTATATCAAAACCCTTAGGGTAGGGAAACACCATACAATGGATCCTATTAAGGAAGGGATCTTCTCTTGTTCACTTGCCTCTTTGAGGGGGCATCCTCCTATTGATGCGAAAAAAATCTTTTATAGGACAATGGTTGAGCTATTAAGCATGTGTTGATTAACCAATTAGGAAGCTTAAAGAAAGAGGAATAAGTTATAAGAGAAACATGACAGCCATACAAACATGTACAGATCTGAAACAAATCATACAAACAACAACAAAACATAACACCAATGTGATAACAGAGTTCGACAATCTCGCCTACGTCTCTGCGCCTTTATCTCACTGGGTGAGATTTTCTTATTTATTTTTGAATATTTAAAATTTCATCACAGTAGTGCCAAAAGGTTACAAAATTGATATAGTCTTATTTTACCAAATATCTAGAACCCAAAAAAAGAAATGACACTCAAATCGGATGACCGAAGCTCACAGAAATGGCCCACAAAGGTGCACTCCTCAACAGCTTCCCTACATAACAATGGATTTGGCTTCGAAAATATTCAACATAAACCTGTTCTCAATGTCCCCTCCTAGCCTCAAGAAGGACTAGTTTATATATATCTAAAGTTGGTAACCATATCCCAACTTCCCGCCAAGATCTGACCTAAAAAAGGGCCCAATATCCCCCAAAAAGGGCTAAGAATCTCCAAAAACAGGCCTATAATCCATAAAAAATCACTATAATAAAGTTCATAACCCACTTCTACAGTAATATAGGGCACAACCCCCTTTTGGCTGGCCCCTGGTCCTATGAGCACCCTCCATATGACCTAACACTAGCTGTATGCATTGCCCCCCTAGTATTTAGCCTCCCCCAACCTCGACGCTTGGTCGCATGGACTTCCACATGCCCGTGCATCATCCCTCCATGTGTTGTTATGGTTTTAGGCCCCGGACAGATCAACCCAGAGTTTAGCAACTTGGTCGGTGGGCTAGCTTGACCGACCGGGTTCTATCCCACATTAAACATGCCAACCAATGAACTAACTCAAGGTCATATGGTGGGTAGACCAAAACCTAGGGCTAGTGTCATATTTCACGTGAATATACCAATATGAAGGGTTAAGGTGATATGTCATAGGTTTCGATTGGGGGCTAGGGCCTAACCCCAACCCTAACCTTCACCAACTCCACATAGAAGCAAGATTAAGTAGTCGTGGCACCAATAGTGGTTAAGAAATGCCAGGTAGGCGGGCTGGTAGCCTGGTCTACGCCAAAATGTTTCCCAGTGGAGAGGTCTTGGGATCGAACCCCATAACTCCAAAATTTTTCATAACCAAACAACGATCGAATGGGTGCCACGTGGCAACCCATGTCTCGGCTAGGTGGCACCTCACCATTCATCCAAATAATATGACATGCATAAAATAATCATTGGTCCAAATGTCTACCACCTGTCATCATACTTTCTCAGTCACTGTTTTCCATGTGTCGTCGTATGGACATGCCACATGTCACCATTTCAAGGGTGACACATGTCACTCCCTGATTGTCCCATCTGTAGCTACCACGTCATTAGTCTGTATGCCTAGTAAGCCTGCCATGTCAACGCTAACTATTCCTGCCATGTCAGTTGTATGACTGTATGGCATGTACAATCATCTTCCACGTGGCAATGTATGGACTGTACAGTCATTATTTTTTGTCTATTTGGAAAAATGAACAGATCGCCATAAATTGAGCATACGACATTTGTTTGAGACCATTCAATTTGCGTTGGGTTTATATTGACAAGGTCTACACACACATCCATTTTGAATCCATTATGAGAACTTTGATTTTTAGTCCTTTCTGAGCCCTATCAAGCTCCTAGATCCGATTTTGGATCACATCTCCCCACTAAAGGATCTTTCGGTCCCCAAAAGGTTACTGACCAGTCATCAAGCTTAGGATAGGTCACCTAGCTTGTTCCCTATCTTTGAACTCTATCTTGTGCACCTGTCTCATCAAGATCAACTGTAACACAATCATGATAATTGACATCATATTGTTATCCATTTGTACCCTGTCACATCTTACTGAAGCCACGATCATCCATGTAGACAACATTACTAATGATAGCATCAAAAATATGACTTTAAATGAATTGATATGTTTGTAATACTTTCATGACATTAGCTTATCTTGAAGCAAATTGCGCTTGATTTTCCATTCTACAATCATGTCATGTTCTTGCTTAAGATTGATTATTTGATTTGAAACAATTATAGGTGTGTTTCTTTCTTAAGCTTCCTTCTTTAATTGTTCCATAGTTTGAAGAGTTTTATTTGTCTTTAAATGATGAGCATGAACCACATATTCTTGACCTCCTTTGGCTAAATGATATTGATTCTTTGTCTTGTAGAAGATTGCTTTATGATCAAACAAGTATGGACTGCCTAAGACCGTTCCACATTCAGTTAGTGGCACCACATCACATGTTACCTTGTCTACAAGCTTAGATGAAATTTCAAATTTTAACATGTGCTTCTTTGTTATGTTCATTCGATGATGGTTTATTATCCATTTAAGTGTGTATGGCTTATGATGCATTTGTGTTATTAATCCCAATTTCTTAACGAATTCCTCGGAAAAAGTTATATTGAGATCCACTATCTATCAATGTGTCAACCTTAGTGTGCCTCATGATGACCATGATGTGAAACACTTTACTTTTACAATCAAATCCTTCACCAATTTTACCTGTCATACCAACCAATGAGACCTTAGATTTGTCACCTAAATCCGATCCCAAGTCCGTGGGTCGTGTTGTCACTGCAACTGTTTGCCTCCCCTTCTTATCCTTGAACCACTTCGGTCTCTTCTTAGGATGCAATTGCAAACAACGGTCCTCATCATGACCTTATTTCTTGTAATGCTTACAAGAGGGATTCTCTTCCTTTCTTCTCACTGAATTTGACTTATTTCAATGCCACTTCCTTTTTTCCTCTTTCCTTGAAGACGATTCCCCTGATACACCAACACCTGTTTTCCCTGCTTCAATGTATGTCGCTTGAACAAAAACCTCATCAAGATTAGTTGGTCCAAACATGAATACAGTATTTCAAATATGTGCAGGTAAACCTCCTATATACTTCATAAGAGTTTCTTGGGTATGTTAAGGAATATCTAACATCAATGCCATTTTATGAAAGCCATCTGTGTATTCTTGCATTGTTTGTCCTTTTCTTAGTTTTAAAGCTTTCCATTCAATTAACGTTTTCTGTTTATAACCCAAAGGATATAATTGCTTTCTAAGTGCAGAAGTAAAACTTTTCCATGATGGAAATACATTACCCACTTGTTGCGTGCCATTTTGCAACCTGCTTTGCCACGACATGAGTGTTTTGCTTGAAATTCTCAATGATTCCAACTTGATTTGTGTGGCCTCATCCTTGATCTGTTGCACACTACAATAAACCTCCATCTTTCTGACCCAATTGTCAAGTCTATCTACATGAACTTCACCATCATACATAGGTAATTCGAATTTAACATCAAGTTTTAATAAAGGCATTTCAATCTTATGTTTATGAACATGTTTCTTTGCATTGGATTTAGAACTTGAACTTGAAGAAGAAGGATAAGAAGGAGGTGATGATGGAGGTGAAGGAGGAATTTGAGGAGGATCCTCTCCTTCTTCACTTTTTCCCTTTGAAGATTCACCAAGAACTGGTCTCTTTCATTCCAAGTAATCTTCATACAAAACCTTCATCATCTTCGACATGGCAAAGAAAGTTTTTCAAAACTCTTTCTCATCCTGATAAAGTACCTCTTTCGATGCCATCTTCTCTCTTTGAGAAGTTCTCTTTCTCAACCAATCAATGGATTCTCTTCAAAAAGAGTGCCTTCACCACGATGTAGCTTCTCTTGGTTAACATGCAAAACTCAAATCCAAATGTCAATTATCTCTGATACCACTTGATCTGAAAAAGATCTTTTATATGAGAATGGTTGAGTTATTAACCATGTTTTGATTAACCAATTAGGAAGCTTAAAGAAAGATGAATAAGTTATAGAATAAACATGACATCCATATAAACATGTACATATTTGAAACAAAGCATAAAAACAACAAAAAATCTCTAGAAATGACACTCAAGTCGGATGACCGAAGCTCCCAGAAATGGCTCGCAAAGGTGTGCTCCTCAACAACTTCCCTGCATAATAATGGCTTTGGTTTGGAAAATATTCATCATAAACCTGCTCTCAATGTCCCCTCCTGACCTCAAGAAGGCCTGGTTTATATAGATCTGAAGTTGGTAACCATCTTTCAACTTCCCCCGAAGATCGCACCTCAAAAAGGGCCCAATATCCCCTAAAAAGGGACAAGAATCTCCAAAAACAGGCCTATAATCAATAAAAAATCACTATAATAAAGTTCATAACCCACTTTTGTAGTAATATAGGACGCAACCCCCTTTTGGATGGCCCTTGGTCCTATGAGCATTCTCCATATGGCCTAGTGCTAGTTGTATGTGTTGGCCCCTTGGTATTTAGCCCCCCAAGACCTCGGCACTTGGTTGCATCGACTTCCACATGCTCATGTATCATCTCTCCATGTGTTGTTATGGTTTTAGGCCCTCGATGGATCCACCCAGGGTTTAGCATCTTGGTCGACAGGCTAGCCTGACCGACCCGGTGCTATCCTACATTAAACGCACCATCCAATGAACTAACTCTAGGTCATATGGTGGGAAAGACGAAACCTAGGGCTAGTGTCATATTCCTTGTGCATATACCAATCTATAGGGTTAAGGTCATATGCCATAGGTTGCAACTGGGGGCTGGGGCCTAGCCCCAGCTCTAACCTCTGCCAACTCCACATAGAAGCAAGCTTAAGTAGCGATGGTTCCAATAGTGGTTAAGAACACCTAGGTAGGTGGGTTGGTAGCCCAACCTATGCCAAAATGTTTCCCGGTGGAAAGGTCTCAGGGTCAAACCCTATAACTCCAAAATTTTGCATAACCAAACAACCAATGAATGGGTGCCATGTGGTAGCCCATGTCTGGGTCACGTGGCACCTCACCATTCATCCAAATAATCTACCATGTGTCAAATGCTAATTGGTCCAAATCTCTGCCACCCGTCAGAACGCTTTCCTAGTCAACGTTTTCCACGTGTTTCCATATGGATGTTACACGTGTAACCACTGCAAGGGTGACATGTGTCACTCCCTGATTGGCCCATCTATACTTGCCACATCATCATTCAGTATGCCCAGTCATCCTGCCACACCAGTTGTACAGAGCTTTCCACGTTAGTTGTAGGGACCCTGCCACGTCAACACCAACTGTGCCTGCTACATCAGTTGTACGGTCATACGACCTCTACAGTCAACTGCCACATGGCACTGTACGGACTGTACAGACTGTTCAATCATTATTTTTTTTGCTTTTTTGGCAAAACAAATAGATCACCATAACTTGAGCATACAACGTCTGTTTGAGCCGGTTCAAGTTGCGTTGGGTTCGTATCGACGAGGACTACACACACGTCCATTTTGAAGCCAGACTAAGAATCTTGAATTGTAGGCCTTTCTTAGCCCCATCAAGCTCCTAGATCCAATTCTAGATCACCTATTGAGCTACAACTCACAATACAATAATTCTCTTCATGTCCCATAACATTGATTGAACCCCTTTATATAGTGTTACCATCACCAAAGAAAATTCTAGAGGAGGAATCTTCTAGAAGTAGAACCTTCTAAGAATTCCTCTTAAATTTATTATATCTAACTACCCATTTATTATATCTAACTACCATAGTGGGCCTTATTTAAAATATAGTGGACCTAGTCCACCATACATTCAATGACCTCCATTATTATCACTATGGGCCCTCTGGGCCCCCCCACTACCTCTCTAGCTACCTAACATTACATCTCCCTTATGAAAGTGTTGTCCTCAATGCTTGATGTACAACCATATACCAGGGTCCCATGGATAAGTGTGGACCATAGTTTTGAGGTAGACTAGAGAAGCAGGGTCCCATTGAGAAATGGAAGCCACCATGATGAAGTAGTCGAACTTCCATTGTAAACCAGGGTCCCATGTCCAATTGCTCATGTGAACTCCACACGAAAGATATCGGCACCCAATAACCAACTGAAAATGATGCTCCCCATACTAACACCTATCATGTGGGTCCAAATAAGAATATCCATCTACATAGTGGGAAAGAGTCAAAGATGAATCTAGACGGAACAATACCGTTGTAGATTATGCAAGTGGACACTGATAATCATAAATATCTCCTGATGTGTCACATTGATGTTCTCTACTGAAGGTGGAGTAGAGTCATCAAATAAAATATGGAAGTGGTTGTCATCTTAGAAATGACAACTATCCATATACCAATAATCACATTCATCCTCCAAATCATACTAAGCATACACTTTGTGATGATATTCATTCATGATGTCTCCCATAAGATATCTCTCTTTATGGAGAGCCAATGATCATTGAGTATTGTGATAACTATCTCTAATGCCTTGCAGGTGGTCATATCGGCTTTGACTACTTCAATCATGTGTAGAATTTACCTAAGTTGAGCATGCATATCCATTGGAAACACCACATATAATAGACCAAAATAAAACTCTTGAAATGATTTATCCAATGGAAATGATATGGTAGAAATATGAGAACCCTATGAAAAGTTATGAACTCTATAGTCTTGTCATTGTCACGAAAAAACCCAAAAAATAGAACAATAAATTACTACAGAAAATTGCGGCTTTTTCCGGAAAAATCTTGAAAAACTGTTGAATTTAAAATGCTCATAACTTTACTTCCCGGACTTTGTTTTGGCTGATTTGTTTTTTGAAATTGGGTTTTTTTCCGAGAGGAATTCAAATACCTAATTTTTTTTTGCCAAATTCATCTCATAAAGCTTCATATATGAACCTGAAGAGCCCCGCCCTCTTTTTCTTCCCTAGAAACATTCTGCAAAAAGAGCAAAAATCTATTCCCTTCTTTGGCCAAGGAAAGTTCTCTGATACCACTTGTTAAGTTCCAAAGACCTGAATACAAAATACTAAAATAACACCAAAGATATATGAATACAATAACCACACAAGATATATGAAAAATATATAAATCACCACTTTATTATATCAAAACCCCTAGGGTAGGGAAACACCATACAATGGATCCTATTATGGAAGGTATCATCTCCTGGTCACTTGCCTCTTCGAGGGGGAATCCTCCTATTAACCTACAACTCACAATACAATAATTTTTTTCATGTCCCATTACATTTATTGAACCCCTTTATATAGTGCTACCATCACCTAAGAACATTCTAGAGGAGGAATCTTCTAGAAGTAGAACCTTCTAAGAATTCCTCTTACATTTATTATATCTAACTACCATAGTGGCCTTATTTAATAATATAGTAGACCTAGTCCATCTTACATTGAATGGCCTCCATTATTATCACTATGGGCCCTCTCGGTCCCTCCACTACCTTTCTAGCTACCTAACAAATCCAAATCATTAATCTTCTAGATGCTCTCCCATGGATCCCGAGGACAATGAGACGTCTCTCATAAAAAGATGATGTAGCCCATGAAAGAATAACTAATAAAAAATGGAAAATAGGTAGAAGGCCCACACATGTCTCCAACATGGGGAATCATGATGTGACCATGGTAGTGTCAAGGTGGGAACAATTTTTAATGCTTAGGTAGAAGCCCCACCTTGGCTTCAACCTTGAAACATCCTAAAATAATTCAAGAAAATAAATGGGCTTGGAAAAAGGTTGCATTGAAAACAAAGGTGCAACACACTCTCTACAAGGGAATCGATAAGTGAGGCACTACAGCCCCTTGTATGCCATGAAACCCATGCCCATAAGTCTTCCCCCCATACATGACGCCTCATCCACATGACTTAGAAGGATCCCCCCTCAAGAAACACCCCTAAAATTAAGGTACGATTCACCGAATATGTCATTTTGTCAACCCTCCCATACCTAAACTTGGCAAATTGCATTGGGTCTTTGAGCATTGGTTTATTTTGACGAGGTAGTTTGGATATAAATGCTTAGATGGCTCTTTTATTGATTTGATTTAGTCATCATTATTCTTTGACCTAAGGTCCTTGGAGGGCGTATCCATTTGTTTTTTTAGGACCCAACTGGTGGACATTTTTGGAAGAACAATTCTAGCTTGGGCTTCCATGGGGCTTGAATTCCACGGGTTGGATTTCAAGAGCCCACATGCAATATGATGAAGAAATTCCTTTGGAGGCCTAGAAGACATCATGGAGGACCTAAAATAGTCCTTACCACCCAAACGTTTTTCCAAAGAAGTCCAAAATGTCACCCTTGGGAGCTTCACATCATAGTAGGGCTAGGGTTTGGTGGTTGTTCAGGACACTTGTCACATTTTTAAGGAAGGAAGACATATATTGCAGAGAAGAGGCTTGGATCAAAGACACGTGGACTTTGGAGGTCTAGGTCACCCATATCCTAATCCAACGACTTGCAAAAGTGCCAAAACGATGTCTTACTTAGGGTTTTACTCATGTGAAAATCATGAATTAAAGAAGTATGATTTTGTGTAAAGTGGAAAGATTAGGGTCGTTGACCCCTTTTCTTGTGTTTTACGCTAACTTTGTGGATAGACAATGTCTAGAACATTTTGTATAAATAGAGGTCACCTCTAATTCATTTTTATCATAACTCTCCCTCTTGTGAGAAGTATCCTAGCTGAAATTTGTGCCCTCTTTGGGAAATATATTTCTCTTGTGATCTTGTTATGGTTTATTTATTCTATTGGGAAGAATTAGTGCACTACCTCTCTTGGAGCTCTTCTCTTCATGTGTGGTGGATTAATCTTGGTAAAACGAGGTTTATCTTGTCATTGATTGGACTAGGTAACGAATCTATCTTGTTGTTTCTTTATTGTTTGGTTACAAGTTTGATTTTCTAGACTTGTTGGGGAATATAAGGGTTTAAAACCCCACCATATCCATAACTTTTGTCTTGAAATATTTTGTTTCTTAAGGTTTTACTAGGAGAAGTAAAAGGGTTTACACCCTCCTTGTACTTCCTAGCTAACCTTGTTTTCCTTGGGGAGTAAGAGGGTTTACACCCCCAAGGATATATCATTGTTATCTCTTGATTTAGTTGAATCCATAATCCAATGGCTAAAGTAACTAATCTAATTTCATTGGTGAAATAAAATCTTGCATTGGTTAACGTGAAAACTCTAGATTTCAAGGTTGCCTAAATTGGAATCAATTCTATGCTTTATGTGCTTGGTTGAGACACTAGGGAATCTCATTTTTCTTAGTACTTCTTTCTATTGTTATAACATTTCATCTAAAACCATTAGGACTGTAGAAACTCTAATCTTAATCTCTTAATAACCCACAAACCAACTGTCAAAAGTTGCTAGAAGTTTTTTCCTATCCTCTACTAATCTCAACGCACTTTTTGGGTTGATTTTTGGCAAGTTTTGGTGGTTTATCTATTTGTTGTAACAACTTTTTTTCTACATCCATAAGGCTGCAATTATATATCTGCAATATTAATTTCTTACAACCTTGTTTCATGCTAAAGTCTTTCTCTTTCATACTTGAGTTAAACTAGTCATTTCTAGCTTGTCTCTTGCAATCCTAACTAGACTTTTAGAAACTTTATTTGAAGCTTGTATTATCATTTTGTTGCTGATATATATTATTGTTTATTGATTCAATTAGGGACAACAAGATTAACTTTCTTTTCCAACATATGATTGGGCTTGTAACTTTTTTTTTCCTTGTGTATTGGGCAGGTACCATCACTCCTTGACAAGTATTCTATAAAGTGACACATCTTCTACTATCTATGAGACTCTTTTCAATCCCTTCTTACCTTCCATCATTGAAATATAGGGGGAATCCTCATCATCTCTTCATTTTTCCTTTTATTCCTCAGGGTCACTGGGATTCCCCCCTTGAGGTGATCACTTCACTTATAAAGTGACAAGAATACCTATCTAAGGTGACAATGGGTAGGTTTTCCCTTAGTTGTCTTCATCTTGTGGATTGGGCCGTGATTTTCCCAACCTACAAATTGTGTGACAACAACGCTAAAAGGATGAAGTTTATATGTATGCCTCCATAATAAATTTGAAGGAAACATTTGCACTAGTTCCTTCATATGGAATGATGGTTGTGACCATTCTTTCGTGAATTGTCGAACATCCCTTGCTGAAGAAAAAGGCAAGTCCATTTTTTTATCAGATTTCACACATGTATAAGTAACACAAAATTACATGATTTTTTATATGAAAGTGTGATGCCTCTACATATAACAAGTGAAAAGCATAAAAAAATAAATGTCCAGCGTGACATTAATTGAATGATCATGTAGATTTACTTATTGAAAAAATGTAAGGAGAACATTGTAATAGAAATAAAGTCTATCCAAACTCCAAGTTTAGAGATTATGAAAGTAAGGACTTAAAATAAAAGAGTTTGGCGTGTTTGTCACATATAATATTTTTAAGGTATTTGGAATAGTCATTTCGATTTTCGTCTTGTCAAAGGGAAGTTGAGTCAAATTTCATGTGTCTAGGTCAATAAGAGGTCATCATGGTAAATTGAAAAGTCATGATTTTTTTTTATAAAAGTTATTGGCTTGAGAAGTAAGGGGGTGCATGATCGTTGTTACCCGACACCTCAATTTTACATCTATGATATAGTATTAATATGTCTTGGAATGGAGAGTATGTCATGTCAATACATTGTGGAAAGTCTGGTTGGAAGAAAAGTCAAGGTTTTCATTGTAGTGACATTTAGTCGGATCAACTTTTGTCACAAATTTGAGTCTATATTGGAATTGATCATTCCAACAATAGACAAGTTTTATTCAAAATTGTTTGTGGGAATCATTGAATGCCACACATTATAAGACATGAAGAATTATGAAAAAGATAGACTTGTGATGAAGTACAACAAGAGAAATATTTTGATGAGGATGAATAAGGAATATCAAGCCAATGAATGATCAAGCATACGGTACCACTTAATGGAAGACTCATAGTTGCAATAAGTGAAAGAAATAGATGGTGAGCCTCAGCGAGTGTTGTGGAAAACAGGGATCTGCAGAATTGTGTTTTTCATATCATGTGCATGTTTGAGTCGATCAACATGGTAATGGTAAGAATTTGGTTCTAAATTCTTGGAGATATTTTAGCAACTCTAACAAATATCAAGTGAGACTGGAAGATTTAAAAGATACAAGTGAAGTATGTGCTTAATTCTATAGGAGGAATGCTTGATGTTGTTTGAGTTATTATATCTTGTTGATGTTTTTAAAATCATTCATGAACACTCGGAGTTGGATGTACACTCAGGGTGATGTTAGGAGACTGAACAAGGAAGGACAAAGACATGTGTCAACAAAGGATGGGTGCATCGGTTGCACTAGAAGTTAGAAGAAAACTCGTTTGCACATGCAGGAAGAGTGAAAGTGTTTGTGATTACAGGATGAAGGAAAATGAAAATATGAAACAAGGATAGAGATGTTTTCCTTGATGCCGCAAAGAGTTATTTTGAGTTTGATTCAAGGGAATATTGTGGAAATTCTTATGGAAACATTGGAGATTGTTTGTGGCGGTAGCTAAGATTTCCTAAATATGGACAAATAAGGTAAAAAGTTAAATTTTGTAAGGAGTGTTGAATAAAAACAAACTTGATCATATTGTCATGTGAGTCACATTTTGTAATTGTAGTAAGTCTATAATGTAATGTTTTTTATTCTATGAAGTGGTCCTTGAGAAGTTTGAGTTTGTACCTGACATATCCATGAGTGGAGTATGTAATGTATGTAACATGTAAAGGGAATATTGTTGTATGAACTCAATATGCATGCTTACCCCTTTTCCATGTGTCCTTGACGACTTCGATAACTTGTCTACTATAATGCAATATCCTCTACAATGGATTTCTTTAACACCAGGGGTGGGCCATGTTATTGGTTTTAGAATATGGGAGGTGAAATTATGCATTCAAGGAATGTTCATCAATAGTTTGAATGAACCATGTACATGAAGGATATTCCTATTAGACCAGTGTTTGCAGCGGTTGATGACCCATGTATTTTGGTGTATGGTTTTTTCTTTATATGGATGTTGAAAGTTTGGTGATGTTAGTATGATCCAAGTACAAGATGAAAGTGCTAGGATGGACCATAGATAGACTATGTTGATTAGGAAGTTCTTCAATTCATAGTGGAGAATGTGTTGCAGAAAATAGAAGGTGTTAATGAATAACTAAGTAGGAGAATATTAACAGAAGTAATATTTAAGGGGGTTTGTTGGAAAGTTATGATTTCGTAGGTTGGTTCAGTCTATTTCTCTTTCCCTGTGCCAATTCCACCTGCATGTTCATGGGGACGAACTTTGCAACTAAATGGTATACCGGGATCGACTAGTTCTTATATTTCCCAATGGTCGTATGTAGTTTCTACACCTACCATAGTTTAGCACATTCCTTGATGCTCATAAGAGTTGGTGAAGGGAGGAGCTAGAAATATATTGAAGAAATCCCTCATCGGTGAGATATTGATAGCTATGGAGAAACATGTTGGAGCATAAAAATTTTTAGTTGTCCAGTCTAAGAATCTTGGAAGACATGGCCAAGTTATAGCCCTCTCTCTATACAATAAGTATCTGTTGTATTTCATTGGTGATCTGGTTGGTAGTCTGGCTCTCAGAGAAAGATGCATAAGGGGTTGGATATTCAAGAAGGAGAACATCATAGAAAGGGTATCTCTCATAAATATTCTCACATAATTTTAACCATTAATATCTACAACCTATGAAGTAATTTGTTTTCTATTTTATCTAAATATACTACTTCAATGAAAGAGACAAAATAAATATTCGATGAAGGAGACAATCTATATTTGAATAGATTTGGTATGTTTTTTAATCAGAAGATCACAACATACATTACCCATACAAATCTAATGAAATTCCATAGTTTATCTTCATGATATAATGACTTAAATTAATTAAATGAAATATTTTAGATTCAGGAAATAATGGCCAAAGAAATGAGTTTTAGGAGCCTAACATAACCATTTAGAACATGATGAATATTCTTTTGATATGACAGTAATTATTAGAAACACCAATCTACATCATGATCCTATGTTCTCTATCAATACAGATTATTATAATTTGCTTAATGCATCTTTTCAAACTTTAAATTAGGGCCTCCTGTGATTGCAGAGTCCGTGGAGTTTAGAACTAAGGTGAAAAACAATTTGGAGGAGCTTGATGCAACTGTTGATCTAGATTGCGAAGAAGTGATAAGTGTAGCAGTCGGGGGTTTATTAATTTTGATACATGGGTGGAGGTTGTGATGAGAATAGAAGACAATAAACTTCACCTGAAGAGGATTAGCGGGGCCTTATGCAGAGGGCACTTTATTTAAAAGGGGACCGATGTAATTTCCCCTTTCAATTGATCATGATGGAGGATGACTCAATAGACTATACGACTCTCGTAGGCTATAGTGAACAAGAGAAAAATGAGTCAAGGAGGTTTATTTGGTGTCACTGGGTTAAAAGAATGAGAAATCCTAAAGTGACACTAAATAAAATAAACAATTATATTTAAATTAGATTGGAGGGAAAATAAAGTGAGGGTTTTATTTGGTCAAAAATGGGAAAGATCTAGAAGGCTCTAAGGAAGGATAAATAGAGGGGTAACCCTTATATTTGGAATTATGATTTGATCTCTCATTTGGGAGTGCTCTTGGAGCCATTGTTTTCTTAGGTTTTAGTAAAAACCTTCCACTATTTATGTCTACTTTTGGTGGTGCGATACCCACCCTAGCCGGACAAGAGGGCAGTACATCCAAGAATACCATTAGAGCTTTAGTTGGGAGTTTGGCATTCAATTGGGGAGTTAACGAGGTACACAGGAGATTTACGGAACTTTTTGGACGAGGCTGAGCCTTGACATTTGCAGGTTTCAAGAAGGTTTCAGAGAAACTAAGGTTTAGGTCATCTCCATCAGTTGAGTAAGGGTGTCTCGTGAGGCCCCAATAGATGTCAAAAATTTATTCCATGAGGAACTCTATGATATGGATTGCGACAGGCCATTTGGATCAAGTTTGTAGGGTTACAGGAGGGCCACTAGGAGAGTGGAAATTACTGGAGTAGAGCATCACATGGACCATCATAGATTGGCATCATTCCAGGCTTCCTTGTATTGTTTCTGTTATTAGATTTGTGCAACTTCCTTTCAACCATTAGACTTGTGTGTTCAGGGGTATTCTGCAGTTGTTATTATAGCAATTAGATATCATTTTATTTTTGTTTCCATCCATAATAAGATGCCATGGTTAACTGCTCTATTTTCTATGTAATGGATGCATGCAATGTATTTGTATATATTCTTATATGAGGAAATTGTTTGTAAGGGGTTAGCAAGAGCATTAATACCAAGTGTTTGACATATTTACACAAGGATAATGACAATTGTTTGATAGAAAACAAAATAAAATCACATAACCTAGTTGAGGACATTACAACCGATGTGTAGTAGAGAATTAGGAGATGAGCACATAGATATTTTGGGGATTTCCACATAATCCAGGACAGGGAGTGGGTGTCTCGACTGTGGCAGTGGTCCTATCAAGAGAATGTTGATACTGAGAGGGGGGTGAATCAGTATCAAGTATAGTTTAAAACCTTTTTCAACTTATACTTAAACAATTCAACTAAATCCAATGAGAAATGAACAATATTATAAGAGTTACACCAATACACCACAATACACCATGCACAATATATGAGAAATAATCAATAGTTATTGTTCAAGGGAAGTAATGACTTCCAAAGGTAGATACATCTTCCAAATGTAAAGGGAGGGATAAACCTCCAAGAGGAAGATACAATCCTCCAATATCAAGAGAGATTTGAACTCTCCATCCTTGCCCTTTCCTTCCACCCAAAAATATATGAGAGATAATAAAACTTTACATTAAATCATCACCATCAACCAATCATCACATAGAACCTAATAATGCTTTCTAAGACTTCTTTAATTCTTGGAGTACTTTGATCTTGTAGATAATATTACTCAATGTATTCTATGAAACTCCTCCAATTTTCACTCCTTGAATCCTCCCCAAAAAGAGGTTATAGAAAGAATGGTAGACTTTATTCAATTCTGGTCTATTCAGGAGAGTGAACTTGCACAGAATGCCCCACACTCAATAATTAACATCCAATTCTGAAAATTTCACACAAGAAACTACATTCTGTACTCTTTCCAATGAAATTCATCCCACTTCATTTGGATTCTCTATGAAGAAGTTATGACTTTTTTACCCGGAACACCTGTTTATTGACTAGCTTCAGGACTGGTCACAAACCCTATGTTCCATAGAGTGTATCTCCATAATTATAGCGAATCAAGAGATGAAAATTTTACCAAAGGTACCTTGATATGTCTTCTCAATACGATAGAAATTTCACCATCCGAATCATTTAAAAAAAAAAAAATTATAGCAAAAATGGTAAGATTACCTGAAAATAACATACCTTAGAACACATCACCAAAAGACTTCATCCTCCCTTGAAATCTGGCCTTCTTTTATTCTTATTTCCTCTAAAATTCGACTTGTATCAAATGAATGTATAATGATGTTTATTTATAACATTTATGTCACTTCCTTTTAACATTAGGGCCGACCTGACACTTTCTTATTTTGTAATTCTTTTCTTTAATTATCTTCAGGGCTTACATGTACTTCCTTCTTCAATTCACTTTGTCATCTTCAAAAATTCATTTCTCCTCAACCATGAGGATCCACGTGACATGCCACATAACAACGGAAACAACATGATGTATACTATCCATCCATGGGTGTTTTATCTGCATGTGCATTTTCCTTCATGTCCAAATACCTTCATCAATATTGCGGTCCAAAACCCATGATTAGGGTTGACATCAGTGACAGCAACCAATCTTCCAACAATCTCCCCCTATCAGCATGATGGAAACACTCATGCTCCCCCTATCATCATGATCCCAATTTATTTCCCCCTTTGACATCAATGGCAAAGGGTATGGATTCTCCCCCTGAGTTTAATGGCAAAAGGTAACCTTCCTCTTTGGGGTTGCTCCCCCTAAACATGTGGCACTCAATAATACTTCATCCTTATTTTTGGTCTTTGGGACTTTTTCTTCCTTGGAATCCTTTTGTGTGGCTTATGTATTCTCTCTCTTCTTCATGTCTAGGATGTATATGTTTTTTAGTATTCTTGTTGTAGTTGCAACCAATCTTCCTGAGCTATTTTCTCTGATTTTACATTTTCGGGAGTCAAAAGTAAGAGTGTATCCTTGATCACAAATTTTGCTGACATTGAGGAGATTATGCTTCCAATATTCAACCAATAAGAATTTTCTTGCTTTTAGATTTTCACTTCCAAGCTTTACAGTTCCTTTTCCAGGTATTTTGGTAGATGAGTCATCTCCAAATGCAACATTTCCACCCTTTTTCTTCAAGCTGACAAATTTGCTTTGATCTCTGGTCATATGAGATGAACACCCCCTGTCTATGAACCATTCATCTTCTTCTTTGCATTCTTTAGTGACTAATGCTATTCGACAATTTTCATTGTGTGGAATTTCTTTCCTTTTCCATGTTGTAGTTGGTATGCAGACATTTGGCATATGATTATCTTCCTTCATCTCTCTGAAATCTCGTGCTTTGTGACCAAGATTATTGCACTTGTAACATACAATATTTTGATCCATTAATGGGTCAAATGGATTATAATTTATGTTGAAAATTTTCATATCTACTATTTTCACCATTCATGTAGCTTGCATAGTTATTCCTTTCATTGATTCTACAATTGATTTCCTTGTGTCCAAAATTTCCACAAGTATAACAATGTCCAAGAAAAAAAATTTGATACTTGGGCGTAAGTGATCTTATTTGTGGTGTGGTCCATCTGGGTTCACGATCTATTATTATGTAGTTTCATTCATAATGATTTCTTTCATACCTGATGGGAGAGGATCTTCTTGTGTCTCATTCCTTCTGAATTCTAGTTTTCTATCTTGTTGTTCAACTTGTTCTGGAGTGTTGGTTTCATCATTTTCAACTTCCTTCTCTTGTTTTGTTGTCTTCAATATATCATTGTATCCTATTCCTTTCTTGTCATTTGGAGATCTTTGACTGCTAAGGATCTCATCTAATTTTTCAATGCTTTTTTTGAACTTATTCAACTTTTTTGTTGTCAATAGTAGCTCCCCTTTTGTGTGATCCAATTCTTCTTTCAATTTCTCATAATCTTCTAATTTTTCCTTCAAGGTATTACTGGTCTTTTCAATCTTGTAATTCTCTTCTTCACAACTACTCAATTCACCTTTTGTATTATGTTTGTGTTTCTAAGCTTGTTGTTCCCAGTTTCAACATGCTTCAACTTTTCAAGACTCTCATCTTCTTTTTCACTCTCTGCATTGTCTTTGTATCCCCAAAAGGAATCAAGGTTGGTTTCTTCATCTAAATCTTCTTCACACATGATTTATTCTTCTTTAGAATTCTTATTATCATCATCATGGGTTTCTTGGGTTATGAAGAGGACTTCTCCTTGATCATTATCTTCTTCATCACTCTCATCTGAGGAGATGTCATCATCCTTGGAGTAGAAGATATTTTTATTGTTGAGACTTCTCTTTTTATAGTAACAATTTTCAAAAATATGTCCTATTCTACCACAATTAAATCATTTGAGAGGAGACTTGCCTTTGTATCTTCCACTTCCTTTCTGGAACCTTATTACGAAATTTGTTATTTCTTCATCAAGGTTGTTATCCTTGTCTTTTGTCTTATTTATGGCTTTAAGGCTGCTTCATTGTTTGTCTAGTCACTTTCTGTACCTGTTCTCATTTCATATGCCATAAGAGTCCCATGTAATTCATCCATTGTCATTTTGGTCAAGTCCCTAGTTTCTTCAATGGCGGAGACCTTAGCATCATACTTCAAGACAAGTGATCTCAACACTTTTTGTACAACCAATGATTCATCGAGCTCTTCACCTAATACTCTGATAGCATTAACAACTTCATAAAATCTAAGAAGATAGGTTGCAATATCTTCCTTTTCATTCATCTTCAAATTTTCAAATTCTGATCTATGTCGTTGAAGCTTGACCTGCTTAACTTTTGGATCACCTTCATAGATATTCTTGAGTTTGTACCATACCTCTTTAGCAGTGTTGCATCCCATCACTTTGCTAGCAATGGTTGGTGCCAATGCTGCTAAAATAACATGTTTGGCTTTTGAATTACAACTCATAAGCTTCTTCTCATTTGGATCAGTTGGAGCATTATTTTGAATTATATAGCCATTTACAATTGAGTACCAAATGTCTACTCCCAAAGCCGTTAGGTAAGTTTTCACTCTATCACTCCAATATGCATAATTTATTCCATCGAATTTTTGAATCCAATTTGAAATGTGCTCATGGTCATCCTTCTCTGCTCAGGATTTTCCTTCCAGTGGTTAAACTGTTCTGAAGGCAACCTACTCTGATACCAATTGTTGATACTGAAAGGGGGGTGAATCAGTATCAAGTACAATTTAAAACCTTTTTCAACTTATACTTAAACCATTCAACTATATCCAATGAGCAATGAACAATAATATAAGAGTTACACCAATACACCACAATACACCATGCACAATATATGAGAAATAATCAATAGTTATTGTTCAAGGGAAGTAATGACTTCCAAAGGTAGCTACAACTTCCAAATGTAAAGGAAGGGATAAACCTACAAGAGGAATATACAATCCTCCAATATCAAGAGAGATTTGAACTCTCCATCCTTTCCCCTTCATTCCACCCAAGAATATATGAGAGACAATAAAACTTTACATTAAATCATCACCATCAACCAATCATCACATAGAACCTGATAATGCTTCTTGAGACTTCTTCAATTTCTGCAATTCTTCAATTCTTGGAGAACTCTAATCCTGTAGATAATATTACTCAATGTATTCTCTGAAACTCCTCCAATTTTCACTCCTTGAATCCTCCCCAAAAAGAGGTTATAGAAAGAATGGTAGACTTTATTCAATTCTGGTTTATTCAAGAGAGTGAACTTGCACAAAATGCCCCTTGCTCAGTAAATAACATCCGATTCTAAAACTCACACACAAGAAACTAAAGTCCGTAATATTTTCAATGAAATTTGTCCCACGTCATTTGGATTCTTGATGAAGAAGGTATGACGGTTTTACCCGGAACACCTGTTTATTGACTAGCTTCAAGACTGGTCGACTCATTTGATTAATTAA
Source organism: Picea engelmannii (assembly GCA_009831015.1). Taxonomy (NCBI): domain Eukaryota; kingdom Viridiplantae; phylum Streptophyta; class Pinopsida; order Pinales; family Pinaceae; genus Picea; species Picea engelmannii. The sequence goes on along the minus strand of ML792121.1, from coordinate 334,738 downwards.
TGATAACACTCCCCCTTAATTGAAAAACCATTATGACACATATCTTATCTCTACATATTACAAACTTGTCCTCTCCAAGAGGCTCTGTAAATATATGAGCAACATTAACGTTTGTGATACAATACAATAGATCAATTTCATTTGATTGTATCTTTTCTCTTACAAAATGATCTCTTGTCTCAATATGCTTTGACCTAGCATGATACATTGGATTTTTTCCCATTGTGATGGAACTTTGGTTATCACATTTGATGATTGTTGGTATTTTTTTCTTTTATCCAACATCTTCAAGTATCCTCGTTATCTAAATTGTGTCACAGGTGGAACTGCATAATTCTTTGTACTTAGCTTAAGTGGATGACAAAGAAATAGTTGGTTTTTTCTTACTATTCCAGGACAAAATCCATAATCCAATACTAAACACATATCCCATGGTAGACTTCATGTCATCCGAGTTTCCTGTCCAATCAGACTGTAAGTAACCTGTCATCTCAACATGAAAAACATTAGTATATTCAACAGAAAAATCATTAGTCCCTTTTACATATCAAAGGAATCTCTTCACCACTTTTCAGTGACTCTCATGAGGCTTAACCATAAATTGACTAAGAATATTGGTTGGATATGTTATATCTTGCCTGGTTGTAGTGAGATAATTCAGACTTCCCACCAATTGTCGATACAAAGTACCATCCAACTATTTTGTGTAGTCATTACTTTTGAGATTAACATTATTTTCTAATGGATTTGATACAAGTTTACATGTGTTCATATTAAACCTCCTAAGTAGTGTGATTAAGGTATTTCCATTATCTCTCCACACCTCAAGGCCTAAACAATAATGTAATTGTCCAAGATCCTTCATTCAAGTTCCCATGACAACTTTTTTTTGATCTCTTCAATCAACCTGGTAGAACTTCCTATTATGATAAGATCATCCGCATATAAAGAAATCAAAGCAATTTGACCATTTCCATATTTCTTGATATACAGATTGGGATCATTTTTACTTTTTATAAAACCTTGTTGAAATAAAAATGTATCAATTTTCTCATACCAGGACCTAGGTGCCTCTTTAAGTCCATATAAATCTTTCTTCAACTTGCATACAATATGTTATTCACCTTGTTTTACAAATCCCTCTGTTTGAACAAGATAAACCACTTATTTAAATTCTCCATTGAGAAATGCAAACTTGACATCTAACTTATGCAACTTCCAATTATACTTTCTAGCCAATGCAATCATTAATTTAATGGTATTCATTTTTCCTACAGGTGCAAAAGTGTCTTCATAGTCTATCCCTTCTTTATGTGAATAAACCTTGGCAACTAATCTATCTTTGTATTTATCTATACTACCATCAACATTAAATTTATAGTTGAACAACCATTTTGAACCTATAGGGATTTTTGTTTTTAGGCAACTTTGTCAATTCTCATGTTTCATTTTTAATTATAGAATCATATTATTCTTTCATGGCATCCATCCATTCTTTATGGTCTTTAGCTTGTTCATAATTTAAAGGTTTCAATACATTCATAGCTTGAGTTATTAAGGGATAGTCTTTATACCCGACAAGGGTCTTAGATTGTCTTATTGTCGTCCTTAGTTATTCATTTCTTTGTAGAGTTACTTCACCTCTTTTGGGAATACTTTGGCTACTTGTAGAATCTATAATTCTTTAAACTTCACCTTGAACTTCTTATTCTTCTTATTTAGCACTTTCCTCATTTTATTTAGGTATATATCATACATCATAACCATATGCTTTGGTTACTTTATTTGCATTTTCATGAAACAACACATCTCTTCTTGCAAATACCTTATGAGTGCTAGGATACAACATTTTATAAGATGTATATTATATACAATAACCAAAATATCATCATTTAATTTCCTTGGAATCAAGTTTTCTTCTATCTTCTTTTGGAATATGAGCAAATACTTTGCTCCCAAAAATTCTCAAGTGACTAACTTATGGTTTATATCCATAAAAAGATTTAAAAGGTGTTTTTTAATCTAAAATTTTTGTAGGAATCCTATTATTTATATACACAACAATACATATTACTTCAACCCAAAAACCATTAGAGGTATTTTTACCTTTAATCATACTACAAGAACATTCAACAAAGGTTTTGTTTTTCCTCTTAGTTACTCCATTTTGTTGAGGAGTATATGGCACTGTAAGTTGTAGTTGAATCCCATTTTTTTTTCAATACCTAATGAATGCCATCGATGTGTACTCTCCTCCTTGACCTAACCTGAGAATTTTGATGTTCTTTCCTATTTTTTTTCAACCATATTCATGAATTCTTCAAAATATTCAAAAACATCACTTTTCTTTCACATAAAATAGACCCAAGTGTATCTAGTTATATCATCAATGAATATAAGGAAATAATATGCTCCTCCAAGAGATCTAGTTTGCATGGGTCCACAAACATCAGTGTGTATTATATCAAGAATTTCTCATTTCATTTTATCTGTATGTGTAGGAAACTCTTCCCTATGTTGTTTACCTAATGCACATCCTTCACATTCAACATGTTCACTCTTAAGCATTCGAAGACCCTCTCTTTATTTCTTCTAAAACTGTTAAAATTTCAGACCACAACCCAGTTTCAGTCTCGCTAATTTTTCAGCCAAAGTTAAATGCCCAAACCCAGTTTCAAAACAGTTTCAACATATAAAAACTTAGCAGAAAATAAACTTCAGAATTGAAACATGAGGATTCTGAACATCGTTTTCAACGCAGAAATAAAATATCAGCAACATGCAAAACTCAGAAAATTTATAGACTGAGATTTTTGGTCTAACTTCGACCTTGGAAAAACCCACAAGAGGAAAACCAGTGAGAGAGGGATTTTTATTATTTATGGGCTTCTGAGAAATTCTTTTACAGCATATTCATCTTTAGAAATTAAAACACAAACTTATCTCAGTCTTCTTGCTCAGCAAAGACGCCTTCAGAACTGTCCAGAAAAGCTTCTCAATTTCTGTCCCCGAAATTCGTACACTGTACGACTATCCCAACAATAAATGTTGTATGGACTGTCCTCGAAATTTGTGCCCAAAATCTGCACGACTACACGGAAAACCCAACAATATAAATGCCTTGAAAAAATGTGCCAATACTCAAAAAAATGTGCCCTGAATTTATGACAGTACGACCCCTTTACTTCTGTGCATGTTCATATGGACTGTATGAATTTTCTCTGCCCAGAAAAATGTGCCCAGCTCCTTCCTTGATTTCTGTGCCAATTAAATGTTGTACAACAACCTTGAAAAGTGTGTCAATACTCTCATAAACTGCACCTGTTGTCCTCAATTTATGTGCACATTTAATGTTGTACGACCTCCAAAAATCTATATGGTATAGCCTGTTCTTCCTTGCTGTCTGCTACCTTGAAAATCCTGCCTTCTCTTTGCCTTGGGATGCATGCTCTCCTTCAACAAATGTTGTCTCTCTTCTCTAGCTTGACCTCTCTCTTGCTCTCTCTTGCTTTCTCAATAAGAATGCAACAACAACCCACAATGGGTGCGCCCTCTTTCCCTAATCAACCTCACAAGGGAAGGTGAGGGGTTTTCTAATCTAACGATTGAGATTAGATTAGATGAGTGGCTGAGATTTGATGTCTCTTCACTCAACCTCACTTTAGTCATAAAGTCACCTTTTAATTTGCATCTCACAAATTAAATGACTAGGACCCACATTAGACACTTTCTCCCCCTTAGGCACCTAGGGAAGAGAAACACTTTCCTTGGTACTTTATTTAATTAAAAATTTAACACTCCCTCATACCAAGGAAAGTGTTACTCACCACTCCAAGCTTGTCCCTAAAAAATACAAACTTGCCTCTGCCCAATGTCTTGGTAAGTATGTTTGCAACCTCCTCCTCTGTAGATATGTATTGTAGCTCCATAACTCCTCTCTGAACATAATCATGGATGAAGTGATATCGAATCTCGATATGCTTAGAATGGTCATGAAAAACTGGATTCTCCGAGAGTTTAATGCAACTCTAATTATCACAGTAAATCACAGTAGGCCTCAACTGCACATCGAATAATCCCACCAACATCTTGCGAAGCCGAAGGGCCTCACAACTAGCATGACTGGCAGCCATATACTCAGCCTCTGCAGAACTCAAAGACACTGACTTTTGTTTCTGACTGAACGAAGACACAACTGTTGATCCCAATCCAAAACAACACCTTGAAGTACTTTTCCTGTCACTGACACATCCTGCCCAATCCGAGTCTGTATAACCAACCAGACGAACTCCATCTCCTCTCGGATAGTCCAAACCATAATCCAACTTACCACAAAGATACCTGAGCACATGTTTTGCTGCCACCCAGTGCACTCTCCTAGGCTCCAACATAAACTGGCTGAGAGTGTTGACAAAAAAATAAATATCTGGCCTGGTATTGACCAAATACATCAATGAACTGATCAACTGATGATGCAAGGTGGGATCCACCAACTGTGACTCATAAGCATGAAGCTTCTTCCAGTTGGTAATCATGGGAGTGGTCATGGGCTTGCTATCTCCCATCTGAAATCTATTCAAAATGTCACATACATACTTCCTCTGTCCAAGGAAGATGTGTTCAGGCTCCTTCCAAACCTCCAATCCCAAAAAGTAATGCATCAGTCCAATGTCTATCATCTCGAACTCTGAAGCAAGGCTTTCCTTGCAGCTGCTGATGAGTCTCTCTTCACCCGTAATGAAAATATCATCCACATATAACAGAAGAATGAGAGGATCCTCTCCAACCACAATGAAGTAGAGGTTGGGATCCGCCTCACTCTTCTTAAAACCCAACTGCTGCAAATAGACATCTATCCTCAAATACCAAGCTCTGGGAGCTTGTTTCAGCCCATATAATTCCTTCTTCAGTCTACACACATGAGACTCTCTCCCATGCACCTCAAAGCCCAATGGATGCTCAATATACACCTCCTCCTCAATAAGACCATTTAGAAATGAGGTCTTCACATTCATCTGGTGTATCTTCCAACCCATCTCTGCTGCAATGGAGATCACTGCCCTGATCGAAGTGTATCTAGCAACCGGTGCAAAGGTCTCATCATAGTCAACTCCATCAACCTGTGAAAACCCCTGAGCCACAAAGTGAGCTTTGTACTTCTCAATGTTGCCATCCGCAACATGCTTTAGCTTGTAGAGCCACCTAGAAGTCACCATTGACTTCCCCTCGGGTCTAGGAAGAACTTCCCAGACATCGTTCTTCATGATGGAATTATACTCTTCCATCATGTCATCTCTCCATACCTATCTACTAGAGGCCTCCTCAAAAGTGGAAGGCTCAAACTCTTAAATACTGCTCACCATCACGATGTAGCTGCAAAACCTCTCGGGAGGTTTACTCTCCCTCACTGCCTATCTGGGATTCCCCACTGAACCCTGTGCCTCCCTCAAAGTGTCCTGAAGCCACTTGGGCTTCCTCCTCTCTGAAGTAGTTTCCTATGGAGGGGACTCTCCCTGATCAACCCCATCTGATGAAGATAATGATCTTGTAGTAGAACCTGAAGTTATGATCCTGAAACCTATGGACCAGTAGCCTGTGAACCTAAACTCTATGGCCCTATCACCTGTGAACCTGTAGTCACCGAAGTTGGTGGCCCCAAAATCTGTGTCACTATAGTCTATTGCGGGCTCACCTAAATCTGAGGTGAAGATTGCTCACCTCTCTCTATCCCTCTATAATTCCTAAAGGCTTCGTCCTCCTCAAATCTAACATCCCTCTTCAAGACAGTCTTCCTCAAGGAAGGAGGGTAAATACAGAAAGCCTTTGAAGTCTCATTGTACCCAACAAAGATCCCTATCTCTTCCATGGGCTCCATCTTTTTCCTCTTCTCAGAAGGGACATATGAATAAGTGATGCACCCAAAAATCCGAAAGTGCCCCACCTCAGGCTTCTTCCAAGAGAAAGCCTCCTCGGGAGTCATTCTCCCCACAACCCTATGAGTACTCTTGTTCTGCAAATAAACTACAGTGTAGCATGCCTCGGCCCATAGAAATAGTGGCAGCCCCTAATCATGTAGCATGGCTCTCGCAGCCCCAACAATGGCCCTGTTTTTCCTCTCAACAACCCCATTCTGCTACGGGTTGTAAGGAATAGTCAACTCCCTCCTGATGCCCTCTCTTGCACAAAAATCCATGAACTCCTTGGAGGTATACTCACCCCCATTGTCCAATATTAGGACTCTGATTTTCTTCCCTGTCTAGTTCTCCACAAAAGCTTTGAACTCTTGGAACTGACTGAAGACCTGTCCTTTGGTCTTCATGAAGAAAATCCAAGACTTCCGAGAGAAGTCATCAATGAATACAACATAGTATAGGGATCCAGTCAATGATGCCAAAGACATCAGGCCACATACATCTAAATGTATAAGATCAAGTATCCCTGTTTCTCTACTGTCACTGCTCGAAAAAGTAGTCTTGGTGTACTTTTCTAAGGTACACCCCTTGCACAACTCATGGTGCTCTGAAATGAAATCTGGAACTCTCGTCACCATCTCCCTCAGAACTCGCAAAGCCCCATGGTGCAAATGTGCCATCCTCCTGTGCCATATCTCACATAGGTCACTGCTGCTGCTGGTAGAATGAATCAATGCTCTCACTGGCTGGAACAAAAACTTGTACAACCTCTCATGTCTAGTAACTATCACTTTGGCCGAAGTGATGCTAGACCCTCTGGGGAAAAGGAGAACCTGCCCATCATGGAACAAGATCTGATAGCCCTTCTCCTCAATAGTTATTCTTCAAGCTCGGAACACAAAGAACCTCTGTCAAATTCATGGGAGGAAAATACTCCCTCCAAAATGATACGGTCCCACAACCAGCCACCTTGACCTCTCGATCATCTCCAAGCACTACCTTTGCATCTCCACACTGTGTAAGATCTGTCAGGTGCTCATGAACTGCTATCATATGGCGATAGGCACTACTGTCTATATACCAAGAATCTGAAGTAATGGTCCTCAAGGATAGACATGCAATCAAGGAAAATTCCTTGTCAAACTTGGTGGAAAACTCCTCCACCTCTGTTGAAGCTGTTGTTTGTTTCTTCTTCTTGTTTGGACATTGTCTTGCATAGTGCCCAAACTTGTGGCAAGCAAAGCACTTGAATTTTCTCATGTCTTTCTTCCCTTCACCCTTGGGCTTCTGTCCTCCCTTTGGACCCTTCTTGAACTTCTTCTTGCTAGTGGTAGAAAGAACCACATTCTCCTCCTCATGACCAGTGGATGAACTGCCATGTACATAACCTCTCTGGGTCTCCTCCTGAACAAAGTCATCCCAAAGACGTTCCCAACCGAGTAGATTCTCCCTAGAAACAATGCCCTCCACAAAAACAACCCATTGTTTGGAAACTCCATTCAATGTTGTTCTCACAAGATCACTGTCAACTATGGCTTCCCCCACAGCTCCAAGCTCATCCCTCACCTGTGTCAATCTAGTAAGGTATGTGACCACATTTTCAGCCTTGGTCATTTTTATACTCTTTAGTTTTTCCCTCAAAACCATATTCCGATTCTCAATTGTACTCTGGTACAGTTTAGTCAAAGACTCCCACATCTCATAGGCATGTGTCTTCCTCATCAAGTGAGGAATCAAATGATCCTTGATGGTATCAAGAATAAATCTCTTAGCCTTGATACTCTTCTTAGTATAGGCTGCAAGAAGAGTAGCATCAGTAGGTACCACAACAGGATGAGTAGTGGTATTCTCCACAATGTCCCACAACTCGTTCTCTTGCAAAAGCAATATCATCCTCTCCTTCTAAGAACAAAAATTTGATGCCCCATCAAGTCTGACCTCAACTCTCAGACCAGTAGCCATGACCCTTTTTCTGCTGAAAATCAAAAATTCAAAAAATCTGCCCTGTGAAGTGATTGTTGTCCCAACTTTCTGTCTGTTGAAATCTCTACTTCCCTTCAACTCAGCTCTGATACCATGTTAAAATTTCAGACCCCAACCCAATTTTAGTCTCGCTGATTTTTCAGCCAAAGTTAAATGCCCAAACCCAGTTTCAACACAGTTTCAACATATAAAAACTTAGCAGAAAATAAACTTCAGAACTAAAACATGCAGATTCTGAACATCATTTTCAACGTAGAAATAAAATATCAGCAGCATGCAAAACTCAGAAAATTTATAGACATAGATTTTTGGTCTAACTTCGACCCTGGAAAAACCCACAAGGGGAAAACCAATGAGAGAGGCCTTTTTATTATTTATGGGCTTCTTTGAAATTCTTTTATAGCATATTCATCTTCAAAAATTAAAACAAAAACTTATCTCAGTATTCTTTCTCAGCAAAGACGCCTTCAGAACTGTTCAGAAAAGATTCTCAATTTCTCTCCCAGAAATTCATACACTGTACGGCTGTCCCAACAATAAATGTTGTACGGATTGTCCTCGAAATTTATGCCCAAAATCTGCCAAGACTGTATCGAAAACCCAACAATATAAATTCCTTGAAAAAACGTTCCAATACTCAGAAAAATGCACCCAGAATTTATGACAGTACGACCCCTTTACTTCTGTGCATGTCCGTATGGATTTTCTCTGCCCGAAAAAACGTGCCAAGCTCCTTCCTTGATTTCTGTGCCAATTAAATGTTGTACGACAGCCTTGAAAAGCATGTCAATACTCTAAGAAACTGCAGCTGTTGTCCTCCTCAATTTTTGTGCACATTTAATGCTGTACGACCTCCAGAAATTCATATGGTACAACCTGTTCTTCCTTGTTGTCTCCTGCCTCGAAAATTGTGCCTACTCTTTGCCTTGGGATGCATGCTCTCCTTCAACAAATGTTGTCTCTCTTCTCTAGCTCGAACTCTCTCTTTCTTTCTCTTTCTCTCTCAACAAGAATGCAACAACAACCCATAATGGGTGCACCCTCTTGCCCTAATTGACCTCATGAGGGAAGGTGAGGGGTTTTCTAATCTAACGATTGAGATTAGATTAGATGAGTGGCTGAGATTTGATGTCTCTTCACTCACCCTCACTTTAGCCATAAAGTCACCTTTTAATTTACATCTCACAAATTAAATGACTAGGACCCACATTAAGCACTTTCTCCCCCTTAGGTGCCTAAGGAAGAGAAACACTTGCCTTGGTACATTATTTAATTAAAAATTTAATAGAAACAACATAAAATAACTATGGTTTAGGTATCGAGACCTTTGATTTCATAAATCTTCCATTCACATAGTTGTAGATGCTAACGCTTGATGATTCGTCATTGTAAAATTAAGTTTATACAATCCTCCAACTCTGGATCCACTTACAATGATTTTCTAATGGTCCTGTATGTTCTTCCCAACAACCTGTATGTTATTCACAATAGATTATGAATTAACAAATTCAACTTTTAGATCTCTATCTGCAATGGTGTATACTAAAATTAAATTATTCTTTATTCCTAGCACATACATGACATTATGGATTTGTTTCTCCTGACTAGTAGGTAAAGTCACAGATGCATCTCCATACCCTTTAATTTCATGTGATCTATCATCTCCTAGATAGATATGACCAACACTATTATTTTCATGATATGTATCAAACCAATTCCTATTACATGGCATATGAATGGAAGAACCAACATCAATAAACTAGGCATTAACATCATCAATTATGTTGATAAAGCAACATCAACAACACACAACTTGAGGTTTTTAAAAGCATCACATATTGTGGCCCCTTTATCAAAAAAAATTCTTGAATGTTTGTTATATTTGGACTCATTAAAATTCCTTCTCCTACAATATTTAGCATAATGTCCAAACCTACCACATCATAAGAAACAATCATTCCTCTTCACATTTTTGTTTGTGATTGGTGGTTCCCTGCCATGATCTGGTATTGTATGTGGCTTTCCTTTTTTATTTCTCCTCCATGGCTTTCCTTTGTAGGGTTGTTTCCCTTTCTCCACCTATTCCATATCTGAACTGTGAGATCTTCTATTCAGATTCTTTCTGTGTTCTTCCTTTTGCAGAAGAATACCTGCCAATTCATCAAAAGTAGGGGCCTTTTCCCTATTTGCAAGACCAATGATGAACATTTCATATTCATCCAACATGTCATTTAGGTGACAACAACTAGGTCAATACTATAAATCTTCTCACCAATATCTCGTAGCTTATCTTTCATTTCTTTAATTCTAGAAAGAAAATTATTGATGTTTTCATTTTCTTCCATCTTAATTGAAATAAGCTTACTCTTTAAAAATAACACATGGTTTGTATTCATCGTCTCATACAAACATTTGAGTGTCTCCTAAGTTTCATGGAATGTCTTACATTCCCTGATGTGCATAATGATATTGTCCTTGAAAGACATCCTCAAGAGCACCTTTGCTTTGGTCTCTCGTCACTTCCAATCCCGAGCTGAGGCTTCTGGAGCCACTGGTTTTGCTTTGTCTTCACATGCAATTGACCAAAGATTGTAGCCTTCCATTAATGCTTGCAACTTAAATTTACAATTTACATAGTTTTCTCCATATAACTTATTCGATTCATTTACATATGAATCTTCCATGATATTTTCCATCTTTTGAAGTACTAATAATCTTTACAAAATGAAATAAACTCTAACACCCAAGGGAGGAACTCTATGGTAATCATTGATCCAAACAAGGATAGAAAGCTAATTTTCAAAAACCCAAATCACAAAATTTTAAAAGGACATCTCATCTTTACAACTTGTATAAAGAATGTTATAATCCATACACCATAAAGGACATATTCTCATACTAACAATAAACACCATATCACATTGCCAAATGACTACAATGTCATATCGATTCACACTCCATCACACATTCATGTCAATTTTTTTTAACTCATGATTTTTGTTCTTACAAAATAGAAAATCACCTTTCACCAAATTGTCCAAAGTTACCACAATCATAAAAGAAATAATTCACCTTTTACTCAAATCAAAAACCAAAGAAACGAGACCATAAAAGAAAATATGTATACCTTCTATCTACTATATACCACACATGACTCCTTTACCATGTGGAGTTTCTCCTCTAATCAGACAGAGGGTGCACTCAAGCTTCTTCCTCTATACACCGACTCAAAAAAAATTCCTAAGAAGTTGGGGGATTTAGAATTTACTACAGGATGGATGGTAGAAGGTAAAAACTCTATAGTAGTAGGTTTCCACATGTTTTAAACCTCACATGACAGAGATCGCGAGTCCTCTACACACAAAATCTGGCCCACTTCTATTTTCAACACTCTCCTCTACACTGCCCTTTTTCCTGGGAGTAACGCCTCTACCAATCTCCTATGGTTTTTCACATTAAACAATAATTTTCTCAATTCACGCTCAACAATTCTCAAGCAGTTTGGCTCCTTTAACATCTCTTTGTGTTTAAATCAATGATTCAGTTGTTTCATTATCTTCAGTGCATAGATGATTGTAGGGGCTAAATTTGACAAATGAGATAATTTTGTATGGCCTTTGAAGGACAAATCATTGATCTACCCATTCGAAGGAATTTACGCGAAGGGCTCTCTTTAACAGAATATATTATTTCCTGTTATGGGGTTCGTAAAGGAGTTGTGGATATTGTTGTACGAACAACAGATGCTGGATAACTCACACGTAGACTCGTTGAAGTGGTTCAACACATCGTAGTACGTAGAAAAGATTGTAGCACTATCCAAGGTGTTAGAACCCTATATAATAGGGGAATCAATATTCTGACTAATATGTATCTATTTCAGGCATTACACTTTTTCTCATGACGCATAGTGAGGGCAGCAGAAAGCGCTCGACTCTGACCAAGCATAAGCCAAGAACCTTGCACGCAAACTTCGAAGCATGTTAAAATTCCGGTGCATTTTTAGCAAAAAATTATGAATTGGTTTGAATGGCAAAAGTTTAATTCTTGTGGGTAAATACAAAGTTTGGTTTATTAGCCAAAATTTGGTCTTTTGAGACAAAATTGGCCTCTCGGCCTTTATGCAGAGTTTTTGTCTTGTTTATCAAAATATAAATATTTTGACAAATATTTTTCCAAAAAATTAAATTGGCCTAGGGCCAACCTCCAAATACTCAACACCGAGAATAAGCACCATTTCATAAACCAACAACAAACACACAAGCCAGTGCCAACGCCAAACTCCAAAGCACAACCTCGGGCTCACTTCATCGAAAGACCATGTGACTGTTGGATCCTATAAACACCAAAGGTTCAATTTACCACATGCATGTGGGATTATTGCCAAAGGGAAAAATAAACTCAGCAAGTCCCCAACCAAGAGAAACACAGGTGTCCATGGTTTCCAGGCTTAAACATGAGCATGTCGTTGAATTGGTGGGCTATTTCGTTGATGCGAATCAACACATTTTGGATTATGAGTTTGCAACTATGGGTTCCTTACATGACATTCTGCATGGAAGGAAAGGAGTGCAGGGTGCTCAACCAGGCCCGGTTCTTGACTAGATTCAAAGGGTGAAAATTGTTGTGGGTGCAGCGAAGGGTCTTGAGTATCTTCATGAGAAAGCTCAACCTCATATCATCCACTGTGATATCAGATCTAGCAATGTTCTTCTTTTTGATGACTATGCAGCCAAAATTGATGATTTTAATCTTCCAAATCAAGCTCCTGACATGGCTGCCCGACTTCATTCCACTCGTGTTCTTGGAAATTTTGGCTATCATGCTCCTGAATATGCCATGATGGATCAGTTGACTCAGAAGAGTGAATATCCGCCAAAGGATGTTGCAATGATGGTTGCTGTTGCGGCATTGTGTGTGCAGTATGAAGCATATTTTCGTCCCAACATGAGTATTGTTGTCAAAGCGCTTCAGTCATTGCTCAATCCAAAACCAACTCCCTCTACATCTAAAGCTCAACTATGATGCTACCATGACGTGGTCTTTTCTGTAGTTTCCAAATTTCGTTTCTTGGTGGTTCTGTAGTTGAAATGTAGATTATTAGATAATTGAACTTGCTTATGCAGCTCTTATATTCCAATTATGGTCAGTAGGTGGAGGTTGCACACAAAAGCTCAATGAAAATGTTCATCAAAATGTAGGAGGGAGGAATTAGATTCACAGTGCAATTTTATGACAATATTAGAGCCTGCACCTGAAATTCAATGCTAGTTATACTCCCAAATGTCGAGTTCATTTTACAAATGAATGTTGTATGTCAGCATTACGCTAAGTGCCATGACTAAGTAAAGAATGGTTTTGTGAAAGATGGAAAATTGTCATTATTTATTCAGTGGTCAAGGCTAATGGCTAGATGGAAATATAAACAGTTAGGGTTCGTTTTCAAGCACCAGAGAGCTCGGGTGTCAAAGCAATAACAATGTACTCGCTACCCCTGGGATTCTTTTGTATCGGCTGGCTCATAGATGCCACTTTCCAAGGAGCCACAGGGGCATAGTGCAGTTCTCTATGCGTCGACAGAGGTGGCAGAGTATCCTTGTTTTGAGGTATTCTTTAGAATGTAACTGGCAATCAAAACACCAGATCAACCTGCCAGGATTTGAGGCAGCAGTTTGAGGAAGATCATGGAGCAGATGGTAGCTTGACCAGTGGCAGTTTAATTTCATGCATGACAAATGGCAAAATATCCCAGCGTTTAGGCATTGATTGAACCATATGGCAGATAGGGAATTCATTTACAGGGAACACATGGCAGCGGTTAGAGCACCGATCCTCCAACTGACAACAAATCTCCAACAACCTCAAGCATTCGACGGATTATGCATTTATTTGTTTTGATGCTGTTAGAGTCTATTCGCCAGCAAATCAAAAACAACCTCCAATGTGTCAGATGTTCAGGCAACAGTTACTAATTTTCACTTTCCTTTGATTTGTTGTTTTGTTTGTTTTAGAGACAGCCTACAGGTGTCATAGAGTATTGTAACTGCTTTTCTATTTTCAGAAAGCAGAGGTAGAGTGTGAGTCTTGGAAAGGATGAGGGAATTTTTGTATATATGCAGATCTAAAATAGGATAGGAGGGTTCAACATGTGTGAGTTTTTTTTTCCTTTTTTGGCTGGACTGTGGGCCTTGCTACTCCAGGAGGTTTTTGTCTGTAATTTTTGAATGACTAAACAATAATAAAGAAGATGATTTACAGGATTCTTGTGTAGCAGCGTTGGTGGCGTTCCTCTTCTGTGTTAAGTGTTTTCTTCCAGTTATCATGCCATTTGTTTTCAATTTCCTATTATCAAATTATAGTAATAGAGAAGAATTTATTGGCGAATACTCTGCATCTGATCCTTTGGTGATCTTTATGTTTTCTTCTAAATCTCAGTTTATGAATTCTTAACTGCTCATTTGCTCAGTTTTCCTCCCCCATTTCTTCCTCAATCGACACCATTCAAGATTAAGACGATCCAAAACTTGTTACTATCTTTCCCTATGGATACATTTATCTCCAGATCTGATTTGATTATTATCTTATAAACAGACCCCATAGCCCAATGGCGATCTAAGAATATCGTCAACCACATCCTCATCTAAATATTTCAAAAACCCCAACCCCTTACTTTCATATCTAGCCTAATATCCATCCCATACAAACCAAGTAAAATCGAAAAGAGAGAGCCCTCTCTGAGTCTTGGAGGGCTAGATCCAAGACTCCAAGTGGTTTGAGGTTACCTCTATGACTGCCTCCGCAACCTTGGGCAAATTACAGAGCGTTAACATTTTGGCGACTCCACTGGGGACCGAGCTTTCGAGTTCCCCAGGAAAATATATGAAGTTCATATTTGACTTCTGATGGTGAACAGAAGCCAAACACAGGAAGGCTATACCATTCACCTGGCGACTCCATTGTTCAAGATCCTGAGCTTCAAGGTTCACAAGCAACTTCACTACTGAAGAATCCATATTTCAAAGCCTTGATGATGCTTCAAGATGACAAGGTATGTGGAAAATCCTATATCTTGTGAAGCCATAGAAGAATTCAGGGGTAAGTTAGCAGAATTTCACATTGATGAAGACTTTTTAACAACTGTGTTTCGTATTTTGGAATCAAGCAAATTTTCTCCTAAAATTAAAATTTGATTTCTTGAGCTAGTTGTTGAAAAGTTTGAAAATGATATTGAACTTTTGGATTCTCAAATTCAATCATATAATTTCCTAGATCTCAAAGAATTCTTGAAAAATCTTCCTTCTCCAAAGCAAGAGGAAATTGTACTACCTATTGATTGGCAGATTGATGATGATTGTGTTTTCCAATATAAGGTTGAAGTTGTAAATGCAGGGTTTAATTTTGAAGATGCAACTGATCAACTAGTCATAAGAGATCTAGGAATGAATATCATGCATCATGCTTTAATTGATCCTATAGCGGATTACATGGAGGTTCATGTTAGCTTGAGTTTTCAAACATGTATTCTCTATAACAACCAAATATGTCACCAGTTGCCAGTACATATTTCATTTTCGATTTTCATCAAGCATGATGAGGAAGCCCAATCATGGGATCAACTGTTGGGTTGGCTTCATTGGCACTTTTTCATTACCTGATTGAAGCAGTAACTGTTAGCAAAGTAGGGTAGGTAGGAATGTGCCAATAATATCAACATGATGAGCATATTTTCTTTTTCGTCTCTTCATGGTTTTATTTTCATTTTAGAGTTTGGGGACAGCCTAATGATCAGCTGGTCTGCGAAATTCAGAGTTTTATGGATTCTAGACATCTCCTTCGGAGCTATCTTCCCCAGGTGGAGCCTATGTTAGAACCCTATATAATAGGGGAATCAGTATTATGACTAATATGTATCTATTTCAGGCATTACACTTTTGCTCATGATGCATAGTGAGGGCAGCATAAAGCGCTTAACTCTGACCAAGCATAAGCCAAGAACCTTGCACGTGAACTTCGAAGCATGTTAAAATTCCGGTGCATTTTTAGCAAAAAATTATGAATTGGTTTGAATGGAAAAAGTTTAATTCTTATGGATAAATACAAAGTTTGTTTTATGAGCCAAAATTTGGTCTTTTGAGCCAAAATTGGCCCCTTGGCCTTTATGCAGAGTTTTTGTCTTGTTTATCAAAATATAAATATTTTGACAAATATTTTTCAAAAAAATTATATTGGCCTAGGGCCAACCTCCGAATACTCAACACTGAGAATAAGCACCATTTCATAAACGAACAACAAACACACAAGCTAGCGCCAACGCCAAACTCCAAAGCACATCCTCGGGCTCACTTCATCGAAAGACCATGTGACTGTTGGCTCATAAAAATGCCAAAGGTTCAGTTTACCACATGCATGTGGGATTATTTCCACAGGGAAAAATAAACTCAGCAAGTCCCCAGCCAAGAGAAATGCAGGTGTCCATGGTTTCCAAGCTTAAACATGAGCATATCGTTGAATTGGTGGGCTATTTCGTTGATGCGAATCAACGGATTTTGGCTTATGAGTTTGAAACTATGGGTTCCTTACATGACATTATGCATGGAAGGAAAGGAGTGCAGGGTGCTCAACCAGGACCGGTTCTTGACTAGATTCAAAGGGTGAAAATTGATGTGGGTGCAGCGAAGGGTCTTGAGTATCTTCATGAAAAAGCTCAACCTCATATCATCCACCGTGATATCATATCTAGCAATTTTCTTCTTTTTGATGACTTTGTAGCCAAAATTGTTGATTTTAATCTTTCAAATCAAACTCCTGACATGGCTGCCCGACTTCATTCCACTTGTGTTCTGGGAACTTTTGGCTATCATGCTCCTGAACATGCCATGACGGATCAGTTGACTCAGAAGAGTGAATATCCTCCAAAGGTTGTTGCAAAGATGGCTTCTATTGCGGCATTGTGTGTGCAGTATGAAGCATATTTTCATCCCAACATGAGTATTGTTGTCAAAGCACTTCAGCCATTGCTCAATCCAAAACCAAATCCCTCTACATCTGAAGCTCAACTATGATGCTACCATGACGTGGTCTTTTCTGTAGTTTCCAAATTTCATTTCTTGGTGGTTCTGTAGTTGAAATGTAGATTATTAGATAATTGAACTTGCTTATGCAGCTCTTATATTCCAATTATGGTCAGTAGGTAGAGGTTGCACAGAAAATCTCAATGCAAATGTTCATCAAAATGTAGGAGGGAGGAATTAGATTCACAGTGCAATTTTATGACAATATTAGAGCCCGTGCCTGAAATTCAATGCCAGTTATACTCCCAGATGTCGAGTTCATTTTAAAAATGAATGTTGTATGTCATCATTACGCTAAGTGCCACGACTAAGTAAAGAATGGTTTTGTGAAAGATGGAAACTTGTCGTTATTTATTCAGTTGTCGAGGCTAATGGCCAGATGGAAATATAAACACTCAGGGTTCATTTTCAAGTGCTAAAGAGCTCGGGTGTCAAAGGAATAATAGTGTACTTGCTACCCCTGGGATTCTTTTGTATCGGCTGGCTCATAGATGTCACTTTCCAAGGAGCCATAGGGGCATAGTGCAGTTCTTTACGCGTCGACAGAGGTGGCAGAGTATCCCCGTTTTGAGGTATTCTTTAGAATGTAACTGGCAGTCAAAACACCAAAATAGCCTTCCAGGATTCGAGGCAGCAGTTTGAGGAAGATCATGGAGCAGATGGCAGCTCGACTAGTGGCAGTTTAATTTCATGCATGACAAATGGAAAAATATCCCAGCCTTTAGGCATTGATTGAACCATATGGTAGACAGGGAATTCATTTACAGGGAACACATGGCAGCGGTTAGAGCACCGATCCTCCAATTGGCAGCAAATCTCCAACAACCTCAAGCATTCGACGGATTATGCATTTATTTATTTTGATGTTGTTAGAGTCTATTTGTTAAGGTCCTAACCCTCACATAGGTAGATCAATGTATTGGGATGTAATAAAGGTCAATATTAATAAGGCCTTTCAATAAAATAGAATAAGGCGAATGTAAGAAGACCTAATAGAAGCTTCTGCTTCTAGAAGGATCTTCCTCTAGATGCTTCTCTTAATAGACATATTTAGTATAAATAAGG
>ML792121.1:300358-314845 GCA_009831015.1 Picea engelmannii | reverse complement strand
ATTGCTACATCCATGCTGTCAACAATTTCCAAATCATGATTACCAATGGTGGTTCTATGAAATGTGGCGGGCGCTGTGAAAATGTGCGTCTCCAAATAGGTGACTACCACCTCAAATCCCATATGTTTGCTATTGACATGGGCGGTTGTGACATTGTGTTGGGTTCCGAATGGCTAAGAACCTTGGGTCCCATTCTCATGGATTTTCAGAACTTAACCATGCAATTCGACCAAGGAGGCCACAAATATAAATTTCAAGGCATTATTGTGGGTTCACCTGAAGTCATCATTTTTCATCGCATGGAAAAATTTCTCAAAAAAAGGTCATTCTAGTGTCATTGCCCAACTCCACGCCATACAAGCCACAGAGACCCCACCAGTGCCCCAAGACCTCCAAGCCCTCCTTTCTAAACATCAAACAGTCTTTTTCACTCCCCAAGGACTCCCTCCTTCTCGTGGTGTCCATGATCATTCCATTCCCCTTGTCCCAGGAAGACTTCCCCCCAATATACGTCCATATCGCCACCCCTTTGCACAAAAAAATGAAATTGAAAAAATGGTCCAGGAACTCCTTACTGTCGGAGCCATCCATCCTAGTATGAGCCCTTACTCCTCTCCGGTCATCATGGTACTGAAGAAAGAAGGTTCTTGGAGAATGTGTCCTGACTTCTGTGCTCTCAACAAACTAACCATCAAAGACAAATTTCCCATTCCTGTCATTGATGACCTCCTGGATGAATTGAGTGGCGCCCAATTCTTCACCAAACTTGATCTTTGCTCGGGCTATCACCAGATACGTATGAAATATTATGACATTCCCAAGACAACCTTTCGCACTCATGAGGGTCACTACGAGTTTTTGGTCATGCCCTTTGGTTTGTGTAATTCCCCCTCCACCTTCGAGAGCCTCATGAACCATGTCTTCCGCCCTTTTCTCTGTCATTTTGTCTTAGTTTTCTTTGATGATATCCTCATATATAGCAAGACCTGGACAGACCATCTTACTCACATGGATCAAGTTCTTAGCCTACTCTCTCAGCACCAGCTTTTCCTGAAACAATCCAAATTTGCTTTTGGTGCCTCCGAAGTAGAATACTTGGGTCATCTAGTGGGAAAGGATGGCGTCAGGGTGGACCTGAAAAAGATTGAAGGTATGCAAGACTGGTTGCACCCAAAGACTCTCAAAAGCTTGCGTGGATTTTTGGGCCTCACAGGGTATTATCATAAGTTCGTTAAGAACTATGGAAAGATTGCAACACCTCTCACGGCTCTCCTCAAAAAGAACTCTTTCACTTGGACCTCAGTAGCTGTGCAATCTTTTCAAACCTTGAAGACGACCATGTGCACCACTCCGGTTCTGGCTCTTCCCGACTTCACAAAGACCTTTGTGTTGGAATGTGACATCTCGGGGAAAGGAATTGGTGCTGTCCTTATGCAAGAGGGTCGACCTTTGGCCTTCACTAGTAAGAAATTGTTTGAAAATAATCTGGGCAAACCCATTTATTAAAAAAAAATGTTGGCGATTCTGCATGCCATTGATTTGTGGTGTCCGTATCTCTTGGGGCAACGCTTCCAAATTAAGACAGACCATCAAAGCCTCAAGTACTTTCTGGAACAACACATTTCTTCCCAGGAACAACAAAAATGGGTGACTAAGCTCTTTGGATATGATTATGAGAGCATTTACAAGAAGGGCAAAGACAATGTCGTGGCGGATGCACTGTCCTGGAAATATGAAGACGAAGGATCCATTTTTTCTCTTTCCTTCATTGTACCTGATTGGCTCCAAGCTGCACGCCAGAAATGGCTTCAAGATCCCAAAAGTTCACATCTGATCCAACTACTGCAGAACAAGGCTCTGGCTCCCCTAGGGTACTCTTGGCTCCAGGATGAGCTTCGATACAAAGGTTGCTTGTATTTAAGTAAACAATCCAAGCTCAAATCCACATTACTTTCTGAGCTTCATGCTACACCCACAACGGGGCACTCAGGGTTCACCAAAACATATGACTGAGTCAAACGTTCTTTTTTCTGGGATGGTATGAAACAGGACATTCGTAAGTTTGTTGCTGAATGTGAGGTGTGTCAATGCAACAAGGGAGAAACAGTCAAATCGCTAGGCACCCTCCAACTGCTTCCGATTCCCCCTGCCATTTGGAAGGATATCTCTATGGACTTTATCACAGGCTTACCCAAATCGGGGAATAAATCAGTCATAATGGTGGTGGTGGATCTCCTTTCCAAGTATGCTCATTTTTGCGCTCTTCCCCACCAATTTACTGCATCCACGGTGACTCAAATTTTCATGGACCAGGTCTTCAAGCTGCATGGCATGTTGCACTCTATTGTTTTCGATCGAGACCCAACTTTCATAAGAAAGTTTTGGCAAGAATTGTTTAAGCTACAAGACACACAATTGCATCTCAACTCAGCTTATCATCCACAAATGGATGGTCAAACGGAAGTTGTCAACAAGTGTTTGGAAACATATCTGAGGTGTTTTGCCTTTGAAAAAAAACACCAGTGGGCTCAATGGTTACCCCTCGCCAAATGGTGGTACAACACTACATACCATACAACCACTCACATTACTCCTTTTGAAGCCGTATATGGACAAAAGCCACCTTCAGTTTTCTCCTACTTATCGGGTACCTCCAAGGTCCAGGCGGTTGACCAAACACTTACAGTCCGAGAGGATATCCTTCGTACCCTTAAAGAAAACTTGGTCATGGCACAGAATAGAATGAAGTAGCAAGCAGATCAAGGTCGCTTGAAATGTCAATTTGCAGAAGGGGACCAGGTGTTTCTGAGACTGCAACCATATAAGCAAACTTCCCTCAAGGTCGAGCAGTGTCAAAAGCTAGCACCCAAATTCTATGGCCCTTACACAGTTCTCAAGTGTGTGGGACAAGTTGCATATCAATTAGTTCTGCCCAGTCAGTCGAAGCTACATCCTATTTTTCATGTTTCATGCTTGAAGAAGGTGATTGGAACCAGGTGCCAAATTCAAACCAACCTTCCAGAGTTAGCTGAAGAAGGATCCATTTGGCTACAGCCAGAAGCCATTTTGTACCAGCGTGAGCGTCGTCTGCGTCAGAGAACCATCAAGGAAGTGCTAGTACAGTGGAAATATATGACTCCAGCAGATGCCACTTGGGAACCAGCTACCATTCTGCAACAGTTTCCACATCTCAAGCCTTGAGGACAAGGTTGCTTTTAAGGGGGCGGACATGTTAAGGTCCTAACCTGCACATAGGTAGATCAATGTATTCATATGTAATAAAGGTCAATATTAATAAGGCCTTTCAATAAAATAGAATAAGGCAGATGTAAGAAGACCTAATAGAAGCTTCCGCTTCTAGAAGGATCTTCCTCTAGATGCTTCTCTTAATAGACATATTTAGTATAAATAAGGGGCGAGGGTATGTGAACCCTAGCTTAGATATTATTGTAATAGAGCATTGCTCGATTGCTGGTTGCCCCCTCGAAGAGGCCTGTGAACATTTATTTCTGAATCAAGGTGCTTTTCTATTGCTATTTCATATATCATTTCTATGTATTGTGAAGATTATGTTGGATATTTTACTGTTATTTTGCCATTTCTAGCATTTTATTTCTGTTCTGCATATTTTATATATCTGGTATCTTGCACTATTCGCCAGCAAATCAAAAACAACTTTGAGTGTGCCAGATGTTCAGGCAGCAGTTACCAATTTTAACTTTCCTTTGATTTGTTGTTTTGTTTGTTTTAGAGACAACCTACAGGTGTCATAGAGTATTGTAACTGCTTTTCTATTTTCAGAAAGCAGAGGTAGAGTGTGAGTCTTGGCAAGGATGAGCGAATTTTTGTATATATGCAGATGTAAAAGATGACAGGAGGGTTCGACCTGTGTGAGTTTTTTTTTTCCTTTTTTGACTGGACTGTGGGCCTTGCTACTCCAGGAGGTTTTTGTCTATAATTTTTGAGTGACTAAACAGTAATAGAGAAGATGATTTACAGGATTCTTGTGTAGCAGTGGTGGTGGCGTTCCTCTTCTGTGTTAAGTGTTTTCTTCCAGTTATCATGCCATTTGTTTTCAATTTCCTATTATCGAATGATAGTAATAGAGCATAATTTATTGGTGAATACTCTGCATTTGATCCTTTGGTGATCTTTATGTTTTCTTCTAAAGCTCAGTTTATGAATTCTTAACTGCTCATTTGCTTAGTTTTCCTCCCCCATTTCTTCCTCAATCGACACCATTCAAGCTTAAGACAATCCAACAATTGTTACTATCTTGCCTTGTGGAGACATTTATCTCCAAATCGGATTTGATTATTATCTTATAAACAGACCCCATAGCCCAATGGTGATCTTAGAAACTCGTCAACCACATCCTCATCTAACTATTTCAAAAACCCCAACCCCTTACTTTCATAGCTAGCCTAATATCCATCCCATACAAACCAAGTAAAATCGAAAAGAGAGAGCCCTCTCTGAGTCTTGGATGGCTAGATCCAAGACTCCAAGTGGTTTTAGGTTACCTCTATGACTACCTCCATAGCCTTGGGCAAATTACAGAGCATTAACACAAGGTATTTTCGTAAGTCCCATTCGAGGTCGAGAGAGGGACATAAAAAATTCTCAAGCAGTTTGGCTCCTTTAACATCTCTTTCTTTTTAAATCAATGATTCAATTGTTTCATGATCTTCAGTGCATAGATGATTGTAGGGGCTAAATTTGGCAAATGGGATAATTTTTAATGGGTTTTCCCAAAAAAGATTAGCCAATTTTAATTTTTTATAAAAACAATTCACCCAAATTCCATATATTAAAATTATTTTACCTTTAAAATAGCGAAAATGTTATAGAAGCTATATAAAATTTTTAGAAATTTAAATTTTTTTACAAATCTATCACAAAAAATTTTACATTTTGCATATTAAAGACTAGTAAGATTAGCCCAAGCTTCTACATTTTAATATAAATTTCCATTCTTAAAATCACCCCTCTTCACTAGCTGACACTTTCAACTCTCTAACAACCTCATTACCCTCACTTCTCACACAGCCCTCACAACCCCTATTTCTCACACGGACCTCACAAATCTCTATGCTTTCAATGCTCTGATGCCAAAACAACAAAGCACTCACAAAAGATAAATACAAATGAAAAAACTAGACATTGAATGAAAGCTTTATTCTTGCATTTTCACCACCTTTAATTTATACATGCCCAAATTATTTTAGTCCGTCGATGAGGTCTAGATCGAAGGTTGGAATTGGTTCTTCTAGACATTTCTTAGCTATTGAGAAGCTACCAGGGTCAGTGCATTCAGTATAATCTTATCCTCTTCATCTACTTCCTTGACTTGGTTTACTTAACTAATGTTAACCGTCCTGCTGCACCTCAAAGTCTAACTAATGTTTCGTGAAGATAAAATAAAAATTAAATAATAATAAAAATTTAATTTTAGAGTCATGAATTCAGACTTTACATATTTGATTCTTTGTTTTGTTTATGTTACCAGAGACTTAGGATCCATAATTGTTTTCCATTTCATTGAAAAAAGAAAAATTCAAATGATGAATTCAGACTTTACATATTTGATTCTTTGTTTTGTTTATGTTACTAGAGACTTAGGGTCCATAATTGTTTTCCATTTCATTGAAACAAGAAAAATTCAAATGATGAATGGCAAGGAAGAAAAACAAAATGAAAGCTTACTCTATATAGTATATATAGCAGAAACTAATTAATTTTAAGAACTAACACAACCACATTAATAAGGATAGATTTCATTTTTCATTCTTAAAAACAACTAATTATCAATGTGGTTGTACTAGTAATATGAATTAGGTATTAACCGCACAAGAAATTAATGAAGACGAAACTGTCTGACATATTATCATCTTTTTGTTGTTGTATTAAGATTCAATCTGTGATCTCTACTAGGATCTTTATCATTGAATTCAGCATTACCACGAATCCATTGATCACTACTGGGATTTTTATTATTGAATTCAACATTACCACACATCCATTGCATGGGTTGCATGGTGCCTCATGTAGAATGATTTCACTCGACACACATATTATAACTAAAGGTGTACCTCTGAGTGTAGCGCACCTTTTCATCTACCATGGCTTAATCGCTCTAAAAAGGAAAATTTAACACCACTTGGTACATAATTCATACAGGTATTATAAATCCCATGCATTTAAACAAATAAACACATTCTACACAGAGTATTCCTATCAATTACTTCCATAATTAACAGTCAATAACATTTCATACTAATTCATATACACAACGGAAATCATGATAACATAAACAGTAGAGTCATGCAAAACATGATTAAAAACATAATCAGATACTTATATTTTAATAGGAGTAGAATCCACCAACCAAGTGCAAGCCTTCCACGAACCTCCCAGCCTTAGACCACACTTCTCGTCAGCTCAGTAGTGGGTCACCCCCGAGCTGGGACTAAGCTCCACCCCGAGACAAGAAATCCTAGGTTAGGCTAAGGTTACAGGGAAACTAGTACATAGCCACAAGAAGGGATTCTCTCCCAGGAACCACCCACACTCACTGGCCACAGTCCCTCATTCCCCACATGCCTGTTCCACCCTAGGATGATACACCTTCTCTGTCACCTGGACAGTCCTTCGGCTACTAACCTCCCTTGCCTTGGGTTACAGCATCAGACCGGACCAGAAGTCTTCGGGCTCTGTGGTAGCTACAACGTTCCTTCCAGAAGTTCTCTCCTTCCTCTGCGCACTCTCTTGCCTAGAGAGAATCGCTCATAGACACAGCTTTTTCCACAAGCTCAGCAATGGAAAAAATGGCTCAGGGCCATGACTTCAGGACAAAGATATCATGCATCGGCTCGATCTCAGGCAGTGGATGCACACAGATTCTCCAGACACAACATGGGATTTTTTGATTCAAACAAAGGTGAAACTGACTCTTTCAGAATCGATCACAGGCTTCTAGTTCAGTATGGAGGTATACACGGGTTTATCAGTTCAGAATGTGTATGAGGTTTTTCTACAGAGCTCAAGTCAGTCATACTGCTCAGATCCCCCCCACACCCTCAAGCAGTCCGCTTGAATGAGAGAGTGCCCCCCTTCACGGTCCACCCAAACCTGTTTTATTTGCATGCACCAGGGTTGACACTTGTCGCCCTAGAGACTGCATGCATTCCACTAGTACGCATCACCTTCCCTTGGTCAGGAACTTAAGAATAATAATATAAATGGCACATGTTCTTTTGAAATAATAATAAAATATTATTCCTAGGCTTAAGCCCCCTCCTAGGCTAAACACTTAGCCCCTTTTCCCACCTTCCAGCCCCTAATCCCTTGCCTTCTCTGTGGAAGCTCAGTCCCTCTTCACTCATTCATCGTGGTCGGTCTACACCTGCCGGTGTTTACAATTTTATTAAATGTTTTTGTATATATACAAGTACAAAATCAGGCCCTGGGCCTCCAACCCTTAGGCTCTCTGGGCTAACAATCACATAAGCCCGCTAGCTTATACAAACTTGGCTCACCAACCTATAACACATATTTACAATTCATTTCATACATCAGATTTACAACTAGGCTCAGCCTTGGGGACATTACAATCCCCCTCCCTTATTTTTGCAAAATACCCAGTGCAACTTACACTGTCTCTACAAGCCTTTCAAAATTTTCAAAAAGATGCGGGTACTCTGCCTGCATAACTTCTTCATGCTCCCATGTTGCATCCTCAGGACCGTACCAGGTCCACTGAACCTTTATAAGCTCTATGGCTCGATTCTAGAGCTGTTTTCTTTTCCTATCCAATATGCGCACAGGATGCACTTGCAGGACACCTTCTGGTTCCACTTGAATCACATTCCAATCGATAACATGATTAGCATCAGGTACATATTTCTTAAGTAGTGAAACATGAAACACATTATGTACAATCATTGATGCAGGTAGTGTAAGCATGTATGCAACTGGCCCAATCCTTTCCAGGAGTTCAAATGGCCCACAAAATCTTGCTGCCAATTTGGCGCAATTTCCCCACTTCAAGGAACTCCTATTAGCCTTCACTTTCAGAAAAACATGGTCACCCACTTTGAATTCTCTATGGGTTCTGTTACTGTCAGTGTAACTTTTCTGCCTATCCTGGGCAACTTTTAGATTCTGTTTAATTTTTATCATTTGATCTTCCATCTCTTTGAGCAGCTCAAGCCCAACTACTGCTCTGTTAGTTGGATTATCCCAACTCACTGGAGTGTTGCACTTTCTTCCATAAAGTGCTTCGAATGGCTCATATTCAAGCATGCATGATACCCATTATTGTAGGCGAATTCTACCAAATACAGGTAGTCTTCCCACCTTGATGGTTTCTCCATCACATACATTCTCAGTATGTCTTTTATTACCCTACTCACCCTCTCTATTTGACCATCAGACTCAGGATGATGTGTTGTACTAAAGTTTAGATTCGTTCCGAATCCATTGAACAATCCTTTCCATAAATTTGAGGTGAATTTTGGGTCCCTATCAGACACAATTGTCTTAGGAATTCTGTGCAAGCGTGCAACTTCTTTTAAAAAGATATCAGTAACATCATCTTCCCTATGGGTGGTTTTCAGTGGAATAAAATGGGTGGCTTTAGTAAGCTTGTCCACCACCACCATGATTGAATCATGCTGCTTGTTGGTTCTAAGTAGTCCGGTGATAAAATCCATTGTTACCACATTCCATTTCCACACAGGAATGGGTAAAGGCTGCAACAACCCTGCTGGGTGTCTATGCTCAGCCTTAACCTTATGGCACTCCATACATCTGGTGATGTATTCAGCAATTTCTTTCTTCAAACCCGACCAAAAATAATGGCTTTTGACTGCTGCCACAGTCTTCTGATATCCAGGATGTCCAGCATAAGCCACATTATGCATCTCCTTTAGAATTGCCAACTTCAATTCTCGGACATTGGGTACATACACTCTGTTTTTATACAGAAGTAAACCATTAGTTCCCAAGGTGTAACTTTCCTTGGTCTGTTGTCTCTCGCGCTGCTATAGCTTTGCTACAAGACTTCTTTAATGCAAATCAGTATTTGTAGCTTCCAAAATTTTGTCTTTCATCTCAGTCCTATACATGCTAATGGCTATAGCATGTAATTTGTGCACTTTTTTGCTGAGTGCATCAACCACCTTATTTTCTTTCCCTTTGATATGCTTGATATCAAAGTCATATTCGCACAGAAACTCCAACCATCTGGTTTGCCTCGCATTTAAAGTCGGCTGATCAAATAAATACTTCAGACTGTTGTGGTTTGTTCTTAATTCGAATCTCCTTTCCATGAGGTAATGTCTCCATTTCCTCAAGGCGTGGACGATTTCTACTAGCTCTAAATCACGAGTGGCATAATTCCTTTCATGCTCTTTCAGCTTTCGGGACTCATAACAAATTACAAATTCCTCTTGGCTGAGAACTCCTCCCATCCCCTCATTACACGCATCTGTGCACACTACATAATCCTTATTTGGATCTGCAATCTTCAGGATTGGAGCACTGGTTAGTAGCTGCTTCAATCGCTGGAAGATGCTCTCACATTCTTCAGTCCACTGGAACTTCTTCTCCTTCCTTTGCAAGGAAGTGATAGGGTGAGCTATCTTTGAGAATCTGGCTATAGACCTTCTGTAGTAGCCTGCCAAACCCATAAAAGATCTCACTTCCACCACATTCCTTAGCGTTGACCATTCTCGAATGGACTCAACCTTTTTAGGATCCATAGTGATCCCTTCCTTTGATATAATGTGCCCCAAGTAATGAATCTGCCTTTGGTAAAATAATCACTTGCTCAATTTTGCGTACAACTAGTGTTCTCTCAATACCTACAGTACCATTCTCAGGTGTTGTTCATGTTCTTCCTCTATCATGGAATACACCAAGATATCATCCAGGAAGACTATGAAAAACTTGTCCAAATAATCTCTGAACACTCCATTCATTAAGCACATGAAAACAGCAGGTGCATTTGTCAGTCCAAACGGCACCACTGTGAATTCATAATGACCATACCTTGTTCTAAAGGCAGTATTGCTAATGTCCTCGTCATTTCTTCTCACTTGGTGATATCTAGATCTGAGATCTATTTTTGAAAATATTTTTGCATCCTTCAACTGATCAAAAAGATCATCAATCCTTGTAGAGGATACTTGTTCTTTATAGTGACCTTATTCAACTGTCGGAAATCAATGCACAGTCTCAATGTCCCATCTTTCTTCTTCACGAATAGGAGCGGGTCTCCCCAAGGTGACATGCTAGGTGAATGTATCCCTTCTTTAGTATCTCTTTGAGCTGCAATTGCAACTCTTTCAGATCTGGCATACTCATTCTGTAAGGAGCCTTCGAAACTGGAGTTGCTCCAGGCATCAAATTTATAGAAAAATTGATGTCCCTCTTCAAAGGTAGTCCAGGTACCTCTTGAAATACATCCTTGAATTCTTTGAGTACCTCATTGACCTAGGACACGCACCACCCAGGGAATGTCTACTCTCACAGGACCTTCTTCTTCTCAGCCCAAAGAACTCAAAGGTTCTTCTATTTCCCTATCAGGAAATCTGCACCCACAACAATCTTCCCCCGAGCTCTCCCCTTTACCACCGGGAGATCAGTGAAATCTCACTATCTCGCGAGTTCGTGACTTAAAACCTCCAACTCTTCCTTTCAAATCTTACGATACTTGATCTAGCGATACGGGTATATCTCCTTCCACATGCAACCGTGGCCTAGGCTTAAGTATTAGCGGCTCTCGCAACCTCCCAACCTCACAACCTCGCCAGTTGAACCGTCGAGTTTTCACCCTCCTAGTCCGCGAGTCCCTGAGATGCGAGGATTCAATGGAGTACTTACTCCTGTCTCCAGGAAACACATGTCCACCCTTCGGCCATGCGGTCCCACCTTATACTCTACCACGCGTCCACACGAACCTCGACTCCTCGGCACTTCGCGACTCAGTGCCCAAACGAATCTCGGCTCCTCGGCACTTTGCGACTCGCGAATCCCCTGTGCCACCTATATTCCACTTGCGCTTCGCTATGGCCCACATTGCTCTCCAGCTGTCGGGATATCACCTTCTCGCAACCTTGCGATTCTCACGCTCAAATTCTCAGACCCTTTCTTGTGAGGTCTTGAGACACGATCCCTCACGCAGATCTAACGGTCCTTATGTGATCTGGATCCAATGACTGTCCTTCTCTCGCTACCTCGCGACCTCGCGACATGGAGTACCCAATGTTTGGACTCTCGACCTGCGAACTCCCGAGTTTGCAAGATCTCACGCTCTCTCGCCACCTGTCCTCCTCATATGGACGGCTACAATATTCTCGCCACTTCGCCGCTTCGCGTCCTCGCACCTCGCGACTTTGAATACCCAATACTTGGGCTTTCACCCTGCAAACTCCCGAGTTCGCGAGATCTCTTGATCTCCTGCCACCCATCTCCTCAGATGGATGGTTCTTATCCTTCTCGCCACTTCGCCACTCGTGAAGCTAAAGGACTTCCCTTTCGTTCCTCCAATATCCGAGTCTGCGAGATGAGAATCTCCTTACACGCGTCCTCCTCAACGAACGACTCTGATCTTGTAGGGATATTGGGTCTCACGATATCGCTACTCTTGCTGCACAACTTTTGGGGCTTCAACTCCCGAGTCCCCGATACACGATACCACGTGTATATCTGACGGCTCCTGTGACTCTGAATCGATGGCTCTGCCTCTCATGAGCTTCAACCTCTTTGGAATCTTCTCTTTGTAACCTCCTTGCACCTCTGCAAGATCTGACGATCCTTGGAACTTCGTGAAATCTCTTCAAAAGATTTTGACCATCCGTTCTTCCTTGTATAATCCATGAAATGAAAAGGGTATCTCTCTACGAGATTCCTTCACCTTTTCACTAACCTGCGATGCTTCTCCCTGACTTCAAGTCGCACTTATCTACGTTGATCTTCGGCGACTCAGAGGCCTATCCTTCTTGGGCTTTGCTAAATTACTTCGACCTCAATGAGGTTCTTTGCACGCACTCCTTGCCACAGTCTGCGAACACTTCAACTGTTCGAGCTTCCTTGATTCTACGTATGCCCTTAGCAGCAGTCTTTCAATGCTTCACTCAGTGTCACAACTGAGACTTTCCTTATCTTGCGCACTCCTTGCATGGCTCTAGCAACCCGCTTTCATTTCTGAGTGTTTTGAGAACAAGAGTTAACTCCCAAGCCTTCTGTCAATGCACTCCTTGCAGACGACTTCAACTGCACTCCTTGCAGGAATCCTTTCTCAGAGGAGAAACAATTGTAACTCACCTCACTTCCTCTCAGATTTCAATCTCGACACATGAAATCATACACACAGCATAATAACAAATGCATAACAGGAAGTAATATTCATAAGTAGAGCATTCAACACACATACACAGAGAATAACACAACAACCATGAATCTGAATCAACTTCTTCTATTAATTCAAGATCTGTACATGGGTGTTCTTCTACAGCTCTCTGCTATTCTCTTATGCTCTAGACTCTTCTAACTATGGTTTCTAACATTACAATGATACAAATGAGGGTGTCTATATCCAGTTTCCCTCCTGCGCTCTAAAAACTGTCTAATCTAAGAATTCAATTCTATCTACCTGCAACTACTACTATAAATGCCTCTGTCTATCTCAGACGAGAGTGTATGGCTCGAGTTCTGATCACATTTTTACCAAGGCACCTAAATTAAATGATCTCATTTATATTGAGCGCATCAACTTCAAGGGAAAATTTAAAAATTCAAAAACTTGCGTTGGACGTCTTCCAGATGGATTTTGCTTCCACGTTGGCTTTGCTTGTCATGAGGGATGCTCTTGCATCATACTCCCTCGCTTGAAAATTTGCATGGGCTCCTGTACATGAGCTCCTGCATGGTATGTCCATGCTTCAAAATTTCTGCTTTAGTCTCCCAGCTGGCATCTTCAACTGGGTGTCCCTTCCACTTAACCAAATATTCAAAATATTCTTTCCTCCTAGTTTTCTTACCCACTCTTTTATTCAATATCTGCTCCATCTGTGGCTTTCTCTGCAACTGACATCTGCTTCTGCCACTAGATCTATGGTTGATCATCACTTTCTGATTCTACTTCATTAGTTTTGTATGCATATAAATCCAAAACATTAAACATCAGAGATATTCCAATTCTCTCTGGTAGCTCAATTTCATAAGCATTCTGTCCTATTTTCTTCAAGACCTTGCATGGCCCAATTTTCTTCATTTTCAGCTTGTTATATGTTCTTCTCGGGAACCTTTCCTTCCTCAAATGTGCCAAAACTAGATCCCCAACTTCAAACTGAAGTTGTCTCCGATGCTGATCTGCTCTGTGCTTGTACTCCTGATTTGACTTCAATAGTCTCTCCTTCACCTGGCTGTGAAGTTCCTTCATCGCTTCAGTGAATTCTCCTGCACTAGCACTGCTAGTACCGGTCTGCTCTGAATCTCTCAATTCAGAAACCCCTCTTGGCTGCATTCCATATACAATCTGGAATTGACTTTTTCTTGTGCTCCTGTTTACTAAATCATTGTAAGCAAACTCTGCTTGCGGTAGTATGCTATCCCAGCTGCTATGGTGCTCTGTCACCAAGCTTCTCAACAAGTCTCCCAGATTCCGATTGACCACTTTTTTTTGCCCATCCATCTGAGGATGATAAGCAGAACTAAACATCAAATTAGTTCCCAGCTTCGTCCACAATGTTCTCCAGAAATGCCCTATGAATTTTGTGTCTTTGTCCGAAACTATGCTTTTCGGCAACCCATGAAGTCGAACAATCTCTTTAAAAAACAAATTTGCGATGTGAGTCACATCGCTGGTCTTCTAGCATGGAATAAAATGCGCCATCTTAGAAAACCTGTCAACTACCACAAAGATTGAATCAACACCTCTTTGTGTCCTCGACAATCCCAATACAAAATCCATGTTAATTTCATCCCACGACTTGTCTGGTATGGGTAATGGCTGATAAAATCCTGCATTCTGCCTTCTTCCTTTTGAATGCTGGCAAATCCTGCACCTGTCTACAAACCTCTTGACTTCTGACCGCATCCCTAGCCAAAATTATGACTCGCTCAGCTTTG
Source organism: Picea engelmannii (assembly GCA_009831015.1). Taxonomy (NCBI): domain Eukaryota; kingdom Viridiplantae; phylum Streptophyta; class Pinopsida; order Pinales; family Pinaceae; genus Picea; species Picea engelmannii. The sequence continues at coordinate 300,709 of ML792121.1, read as the reverse complement.
CAAATGTCTTATCATGGCCAAAATGTCCTGTTAATCCACCACTGTGCTTCTCCTTCAATAGGTTCTCCCTCATGGAGCAATTTGGAACACACAGTTGATTGCCTTTGAACAACAATCCATCCTAGATCACGTACTCTATCCACTGACTCCTGTCTCTGAGAACTAGGTTCTCAGCTGCTTCATAAGCTTCCTTAAAGTCTGAATCCTTTGCATACATGTCCTTAAGATCATCAAAGCCTAACGTCCTGACTTTGAACTCCTGCAACAACAAACACTTCCTGCTCAAAGCATCAACAACTTTGTTAGCAGTACCAGAAATATGTTTTATCACAAAAGTGAAATTTTGCATGT
>ML792121.1:237195-274730 GCA_009831015.1 Picea engelmannii | reverse complement strand
CCAGGCACCCTCCAACCGCTTCCGATTCCCCCTGCTATTTGGAAGGATATCTCTATGGACTTTATTACAGACTTACCCAAATTGGGGAATAAATCAGTCATAATGGTGGTGGTGGATCACCTTTCCAAGTATGCTCATTTTTGTGCTCTTCACCACCCATCGACGGTGGCTCAAATTTTCATGGATCAGGTCTTCAAGCTTCATGGCATGCCAAAATCTATTATTTCTGATCGAGACCCAACTTTCACAAGCAATTTTTGGCAAGAACTGTTTAAGCTACAAGGCACACAATTGCATCTCATCTCAGCTTATCATCCCCATATAGATGGAAAAACGAAAGTCGTCAACAAGTGTTTGGAAACATATATGAGGTGCTTTGCCTCTGAAAAACAACACCAGTGGGTTCAATGGTTACCCCTCGCCGAATGGTGGTACAACACTACATACCATACAGCCACTCGCATGACTCTTTTTGAAGTAGTGTATGGACAGAAGCCACCATCAGTTCTCTCATACTTACCCGGTACCTCGCAGGTCCAGGCGGTTGACCAAACACTTACAGTCTGAGAGGATATCCTTCGTACCCTTAAAGAGAACTTGGTCATGGCCCAGAATAGAATGAAGAAACAAGCAGATCAAGGTCGCTCTGAACGTCAATTTGCCGAAGGGGATCAGGTGTTTCTGCGACTGCAACCATATAAGCAAACTTCACTCAAGGCCGAGCAGTGTCAGAAGCTAGCACCCAAATTTTATGGCCCTTACACAGTTCTCAAGCGTGTGGGACAAGTTGCCTATCAGTTAGCTCTGCCCAGTCAGTTGAAGCTACATCCTGTTTTTCATGTTTCATGCTTGAAGAAGGTGATTGGAACTAGGTGCCAAATTCAAACCAACCTTCGAGAGTTAGCTGAATAAGGATCCATTTGGCTACAACCAGAAGCAGTTTTGGACCAGCGGGAGCGTCGCCTGAGTCAGAGAACCATCAAGGAAGTGCTAGTACAGTGGAAATATATGACTCCAGCAGATGCCACTTGGGAACCAGCTACCATTCTGCAGTAGTTTCCACATCTCAAGCCTTGAGGACAAGGCTTCTTTTAAGGGGGCGGACATGTTAAGATCCTAACCCGCACATAGGTAGATCAATGTATTCGGATGTAATAAAGGTCAATATTAATAAGACCTTTCAATAAAATATAATAAGGCATATGTAAGAAGACTTAACAGAAGCTTCTGCTTCTAGAAGGATCTTCCTCTAGATGCTTCTCTTAATAGACACATTTAGTATAAATAAGGGTCGAGGGTATGAAAACCCTAGCTTGGAGATTATTGTAATAGAGCGCTGCTCGTCTGGAAGTTGCCCCCTCGAAGAGGCCTGTGAACATTGCTATCTGAATCAAAGTGTTATTTCTGTTGCTATTTCGTATATCATTTCCGTGTATTGTGAAGATTATGCTAGATATTTTACTGTTATTCTGTCATTTCTAGCATTTCATTTCTGTTCTACATATTTTATATATCTGGTATCTTGCAACCTGTCTTCATAATTTTTCAAGGAGACAACCAACTCATCCATAGAATATTTAGTTAAATCTTTAGATTCTTCAATTACCACAACAATTGCATCAAATTTTCTAGGTAAACTTCTTAAAACCTTTTCTACAACCTTCTGATCTGCTAGCTCATCACCATTTTGCCTTATTTGATTAACCAATTCCGTAACACGATATGTAAACTCATCTATTGAATTAGAATCTTTCATTTGCAAGTTTTCAAATTCCCTTCGATGGCGATTTTTACCTTGCTAGTGCCTTGATATGCTCTCTCTAGAATGTCCCATGCTTTCTTGGCTGTAGTGGCTGGTTTAATCCTTCCAACAACTGAATCGTCCAATGCTTGTCCAATTATCTGCAAAGCCCTTTTACTCTTTTGCCTATTTTCATCAAGCTTTTTCTTTTCATCAACACTCAAAATACACTCAAAATAGACTCATCTTGTGGTTTAGTATAGCCATTCATTACTATATCTGTTAGCTCATATGAATCAAATGTTAATTTTATTCTAAATGCCCAATTATCATAATTTTTCCTAGAAAATGTTGGGATCATAAGTTGTTGAAACATGCCTGATGTCATTCTTTTTTTAAAAAAAAGTCAAGCCCCAATTTTTTTCAGCAAAATAGATAGATTATGGTAAAAGAGGTTAATTGCTCTAAATCTTCTTGAAATTTCTTCCTTCCCTGCTCCTGTAAATGTCTTGGAGTGCTTTCAAACACAAAACCTTCAACACACTTACACTTTTAAGAATGTGCACTTCAACACTATGCAATAAGAAGGTCAACTATTACCCATTTTTTTATATATAAATGTGTGCACATAGCCATATATCATACGCTCCCTCCAAAAAAAATTATGCCAAAAAGATGTTAAATATTTTGATTCAAATCCAAAATATCAGCAAATCAGAACCCCTTATGCATATAGCTTTTAATTAAGTAAAATCATGATAGCAATTTTAATAAAAAAAAACTACGGAATATAATGAAGACGCTCCAAGTAAAATCATGATAGCAATTTTAATAAAAAAAACTACAGAATATAATGAAGACGCTCCAAGATATGCAGACTTCCAGCAACAGGGGCTCAGGGCAGACAACAAATCTTTCACACCTTAATGTAGATCAATTTTCTTCTCAGCACACAGAGAGAAACAACGAACATCAAATGGGCTCAATCCGCCTAGATTCGCCTAGCTTTGATTGCTATCAGCTAACTTGGAAGCTACGCCTCTCCAACAGCTCGCTCACACTTTGCTGAACTCTTACTACTCTTCTGGAAGCTGCGGCTTCCTCAACACATTGCATAGAACTCTCCAAATCTTACTGCAGCTCAATGCACAACGTGACCTTCTGGTAACTCAATGTTATCCTAGCTTTGATACCATGATGTGTGGGCAGAGGCAAAGAAACAATGTAATGTGCAGAAAAACGATTTTATTGCTCACTTGTTGAATGGTTACATTGCTTTGATTTTATAGAGAGGAAACTTCTGGAACATCACTAAACAATCTGGAGTGTCCGTGGAATGTTCTGGAGTGTTTACAAGAGGTGGTGGAAAACAATAGTGATGGTTGAACCGAAAGTTCTGATTTAATGACGGTAGGTAGAAATTAACTTATTCCAACAAGGTTCTTAACAATTGGGAATAGTGATAACTTTGAAGCACATAGTGTTGGAGCAATTTTGATTTGGAAAATACTTTTTGGAAATTCTGGAAAGAACAATCACATACCCACACTAATCAAAAGAAATTTTTACAGATTAAACACACTAATCAAAAAAAAATTCTAAAAATTAAATCAACAAAAGTGAAAGAAGCTCAAGCAATTTCTACAAATTAAACACACTAATCAAAATGAAGATTCTACGAAATGAAGATTAAATATATGCCTGGAACATGGGCGCAGTTCCACTCTCCAGCTCCCTCACGGCGTCTAGATCCTCTCGGCCTCTCGATCCCTCAAAGTTTCCTGACAGCCTTGGAGGAGGGCCAACACCTCAGGCCTCAATGGCGGAGCCTCACCCGCTAAGGTTAGGAAGTAGCCTCAGTGGGTCGTCCCAAGCGCCGTCAGAATGTCGCAAAGAGTACAGAGACAAGCAAAACAGAAGACCATTAGCTTCATAGCCCAAGATGCCAATTGTTGCAGAAAAAAACAAGCACGACCGATGCCACCTTCTAGCAGTCCAGCCATTCTAGCGAATGATGGAAGCCCTCATAGTCATAGTCAATGCGCTGAACAGTGAGCATGAGCAGGCATACAATTCACTTTCAAAGCAAGATTTTACAACAACCACCACACATCCTTGCAGGCATCTAGTAAGGCGTTTCCATCAGAAAAATGGAAACAACGAAGCAACGCATGAACATAGGAAACTTTCAATTTACTAGATCGGTACACACAAGAAAGTGAAACGTTAGAAACAATCAAGGAAATTACGGATGGAAATTTTCTGATATTACAAACTGTAAAACTTGATAATTACATTCGTTAATGACTAACACTTGTATTTCTAGTTACAAGGACGATATCAAATTAGATCATAGCCCTATCAGCGTAATTAACTATACCTCTCCACGATGTTGTTGAATCCAGGCGCACATGGGAAACCGATAGTGGTGGGGGCGTAAATCAGATCATTCCATATCCATTACATCCAGCACTCAGATCAAATTGTTCGGTATCTATTACATTAAGAACTAGCACATCTACATCAGTAGTGGATGGTGACGCCCAACGGAATCACTATCAGTTAAACATCTTAGGGTTATTTGATATCCTCTTTATTTTTTAGGGTTATTTTTTAATGTTATGTAAGATTAGTTTTCTTTTTATAAGATTAGGGTTTGGGAGAAAAGTTTCATTCGATCAACCATATAGAATGTTAAATAGCTAGATAGTGCAGATTATTGAAAGGTTATTTTTTAATGTTATGTAAGATTAGGTTTTTTCTTATAAGATTAGGGTTTGGGAGAAAAGTTTCATTTGATCAACAGTATAGAATGTTAAATAGCTAAATAGTGTAGATTATCTTTAAGATTTTTAAATATTTCTTTAAAATATAATGCATGGATTAAATGTAAAGCATATTGAAAGTAACAATATATTAATATTTGAATTTTACAAATCCAATAACAAGCCTGCAGATCATCTTTAAGATTTATAAATATTTCTTTAAAATGTAATGCATGAATCAAGTACACTGGCCTGTAGATCATCTTTAAGATTTCTAAATATTTGTTTAAAATGTAATGCATGAATTAAATGTAAAGCATATAAATATATCTTTAAAACTCATTGCATGAATTGAATATAACCCATACTAATATTTGACTTTAACTTTTATGGATGCATTTAAAACTTATGTAAAACTTAAGGAGGACGGAAAAATGAATTCATACTTTTTTATTAATATATGTGAAGTAAATAATTAACCACTAGATTTTTGTGAGACTGATTTTTACCAAATGTTATGGAAGAGCATTTATGAAGTTATCATATTTTAATCCTCATTTAATGTGCATTTATCAACAAGATATAGAAGTGGGTGGGTTAATGGGAAGAGATCCTAAAGAAATGGAAAATTGTACATTGAGATTGATTATTGAGTTAGAGAGTGGGACCTTGAATATAGATACTGTTTGTTCTCATCTCTTGATAGGATTTTTGCAAGTTAAAAGGTTAGGTATGGTGATAACAATTATTAATATGAAGAGCACTTGAGTGGGCCCAATGGTTAAGAACATGTCTTATCTCCGAGGAAGTCACATGTTCAAAACCGGCGGGGGGTAGGGATGGTCATATTGGTCCGTTGTGACAAGGTTGGAAGAGTAGATGACCCCTAGGATAGAGGTTCACTTCGGTGGGCCTCGGGACGTCTCAGCCCCTTCTGAGTCACAAGTTATTAGTATATCTGGCTTGCAGACTATTGGACTTTCAAGTTCTTGTCTCTCGAAACACGGAAACAGAATGTATCAATAACCTATTGGTTGAGCATGAATTTCTCATACTCAATTCTCGTATCAATAACCTATTGGTTGAACATGAATGTATCATACTCAATTCTCATTCTGAATTGAATCAAAGAAAACAATGGATATATATTACTTTTTGAACCTCCAAGCATAGTTTTGAAGTAGTTTAAGAAAATATATAAGCATCCCACTTTTTCTCATGCAATTTAAAAAACTAATAGATTATTCTAATAAATATGTACCTTCTTCTCCTTTCTAGGAATGGTAGCCAACTTTATTTATGCTTTGAGATTGATTATTGAAACGGGGATTCAAACTTTTACTAGCACAGGGGATCAAATCCATATGCTGTAGAATGTCAGGAATGTATAGAATTTGGATATAGAATGCTAAGCATATGTAGCATTTGGATATACCTATAAATAAAAACATAATAAACTAAGCTAATAGATGATTCTCATAAACATATACTCAATCAAAACTATTAAATAACAAAATTCTAAACTTCAAAATATAAAAGGTGGGGGGAATATTAGAGTAAAACATATTATGTTTTACTCTAATAATCCTTCCACCCCCACCCTCATATGTTTTACTCTAATAATCTCCCCACCCCACTCTTATATGAGAGTGGGGGGATTATTAGAGTAAAACATATTATGTTTTACTCTAATAATCCCTTCACCCTCATACCACCCTCATATATGAGGGTGAGGGTATATATGAAGGTGAGAGTATTATGTTTTACTTTAATAATCCCCCCACCCTCACCCTCACCCTCACCCTCACCCTCATATATGAGGGTATATGAGGGTGAGGGTGGAGGGATTACTCTAATAAACCATATTATGTTTTACTCTAATAATCTTGCCACCAGACTCCCCCACCCTATTATGTTTTACTCTCATAATCGATCGACCCCCACCCTCACCCTCACCCTCATACCACCCTATGTTTTACTCATATATGAGGGTGGGGGGATTATTAGAGTAAAACATATTATGTTTTACTCTAATAATCCCCCCATCCTCATACCACCCTTATATATGAGGTTGGGGGTGTGGGTGCGGGGATTATTAGAGTAAAACATATTAGTGTGGGTGGGTGGATTATTAGAGTAAAACATAATATGTTTTACTATAATAATTCCCCTACTCTAATAATTCCCCCCACGGGGTAGGGGAATTATTAGAGAAAAACATATTATGTTTTACTCTAATAATTCCCCACACCCCCACCCTAATATACCCTCATATATGAGGGTGGGGATGCAAGATTATTAGAGTAAAACATATTATGTTTTACTCTAATAATCCCCTCACCCTCATCCCCACCCTCACCCTCATATATGAGGGTGGGGGTGATGAGAATACACTATTCCATCCGCAATGAGAATTCACTCTCAAGTACTAGTGCCAGTGCATCCTCACTTTTTACTATTGTCTACATGCCCATTGTAATGGATGTATCGATAAAATCAATTGTTCTCTATGAAGTTTTGAAATTTTTTTATTGTCTACATGCCCATTGTAATGGATGTATTGATACAAATCAATTGTTCTCTATGAAGTTTTGAAGTTTTTTTTAATGATGAAAGTGCATGTTAATATTAATGCTTGAAAACATAAGGCCATCTTAATACATCGTTCTCTCAATGCAATAAAAAAAAACCCTTAACATGCATGTGCACTATCTAACGTAGTTGTGAGAAGAGGAAGTGAACTGACCATTAGATGACTCTACATACCACAACCTAGGCGTTATCCCTCCACACCCTTGACACGTGCCATTTCATCACTGCAACAAGAGCCCCACATACTCCACTACTACCTTAATCACAATCAAATGAAATTCTTCTTAATCACCTAAACTTGGCTATCAAGTAACCAATCCAATAATTTCTAACCCTTCATTTCATGTGAGGACAAGAATATTAGATCCATATTTAATCATATCCATAGAAAACTTGTCATAAATTAAAAAACTATTTAATGTGCCCATTTCCAATAAGTATAAGCCTATTGACCTAATTATTCAAATGATAATATAATTTTAACGATTTCTATAAATTCACAATATTCAAAGATTACATTCAAAGTATTCAATATTCAAAGATTACAATTTGCAATCACTAAAATCACAATCTTGCATCCAACTAGATTTTGTGATAAAAGAAGGAAAAAAAAGAAGGTGTATTGATCGTACTCTGGAAGATTACCAATATTGCGAGATATAATTGAATATATTCATTTGATATATTGATCCGAAAGTGCGTGTATTTTCACGTCAAAGCCGTGTAAGTACACCTATGTGAGAGCCTCAAGCTTTGATGATGTAACCTCAAGGAAAAACTTTGATGCAACCTCAACTAAAAAATTTCAAGACGTTCCATGCCACATCTTATGCATGACTTTACTTTGGTGACATGTGAAGTAAAAATTTTCATTACATTCGGTGACAGTTGTTATGCGTACGTTTGATTTCTCTAGCTCATTCGATTTATAAAATTACATTAATTTGTTTAATAATTATTATTTAATAATTCTTAATCATAGAATAAGTAGGATTTTTAGGATTTTTATTATGGTTAAATATTTTTTTTAATAAATTGTGTAAGAGTTTTGAAAAATTTAATAATTTGAATGTGAACATTTTATTTACCATAAAAAAAAATTAAAAACTTTTATTATTGAATATTTTAGTGTTTTTTAATTAAAATAATTAATTTTATTTTTAAATAAAATTGAAAATTTTATTTGTGGTTAGGAATAATCATCTCATAAACAATGAAATACATACATCACAATTCAAAATTTAAAATTTAATTATGGTTAGGAAATAGATCGTTGAATAAACAGTTAAATGGATAAACCCACCATGCAAATAAGGATAGAGGGACACATATGAGATCATATATATATTTTTTATTCAACACATTATAATTAAGAGTTAAACAATATTTAATTTTGTTGAAGATGCACGAGGGGTTTATTATTAGGATAATCATGATTTTTAGTTTAATATAGGTTTATCATTGGTATTATTGCATATGATTTTATTATCCTATTCTTGGTTTTGTGTTGAGTGTTTTAGTTGGTTTATTCTTGGTTTTGTGTTGAGCGTTGTAGTTGTTTTTTTTTGGAGTTTGAATATTTAAGGTGTCAATTTATAGGAAATGTGGTCCATTAATAGCTTAATAGGTGAAGGGCGCCATATTCTATGTGAACCAAAAGGACTAGGCTTAGCTCAACTCTGATGTGACTTAAGAGCTAGCATAACTCATTATTACTACCAAAACAGAGGTTGTGTTATATGGACATTATCAAATGCCATGCCATGTGAAAGTTAGGTGGTGCAAGTTATGCTAGGTATTAGAGGATTAATGTAAATTGAAAAATGTATCTATTAAATAGACTTAATAGAAAAAATGTTGGGAACACTAAACAACCATGGAAACCACCCATATGTTAGTAATGAGAAAATTATAATAACAATTCAGACCTTTTATGCACTTGTACAAAGAGAAATATGTAGAAATAAAATGAGATTAATTTCTTTATTTTCCTTAATTTACCAAAATGCTTTACACCTTCAATTATAAAAAATAATTCTACTCTCCTCCTTCTACTTCTATCTTTATTCCCTTTTACTTCTATTTCTAATAAAAAATCCTCTCACTTTCACTCTTCAAGTCTAAAAAGGAAACTTCATAACCTTAAAACACCTACAAGCTATTTGAGAAGTTTATGTAAGTGAGTGTAGTGCAATGCATTGGAACCCAACATGTGCATATACCCAAAGTTAAACATACTTTAAAGACTTAAGTTAAAACCTAAAATATGCATATGCCTAAATTTAAACATACTTTAAAGACTTAAGTTAGCATCAAAGAAGTGACCCTTAATAGTTTAATTTACCTTTTCCCATAAATTTGTTTATGCAATGTAATGTTTAACATATGAAAACAAATATATATTTTTGGATATAATAAAAATATTTTTGTTTCTCATCTCTAATTGGTTGATAGAATTGAAGTGTTATTGCTCCCTTCACGTCTTTCAATATGTAGAATTAATTACATAATCAATTAATTTCACCAATCACCACATCTAAATATAAAAAGTTGTACTATGTATTTATTATTATGCATTATATATATATATATATATATATATATTACAACAACAAGTGTATTATATTAAAAGAGAAGTGGTATAACCACTGTAGGAAAAACTACAAAGTTCAGGTCCGCAACCTATACATATTGTCAAAAACTGACGTCCTAAATCTATAATTTTCTGAGAGTCCAAACAATGAAAGAGACTCATAATTCCTGAGCTAACTTTTTGTTCCCGGAATTTATCTTTATTTCAGAGAACCGATTTGACTACGTCTTTCCACCGGTTTTCCTTGTATGAGAGGGTTTTTTCTTTTTTACCACTTGTGTCCAATCCTTGGATTGCTCATTCTCTTCGTCTCCTTGATCGACCCAGCTTTGAGAAGAAGAAGGTGGTTGTGAAGACATAACTCTTTCATATTCTACAGTTGGCTGAGATGGCTCCCTGCTTTTCCCTTCAGGTGTTGATTCTGTAGGTAGGTCCTTCGAAATATTCCCTTCAGGTGTTGATTATGTAGGTAGGTCCTTCAAAATACGCTGATGAGCCAGCTTTGCACCATCCCAACATGTGTATTTTCGATGAGATTTCTCATTTTTATGTTTCTCTGGAAGTTTTTTGCAGTTGATAGCTATATGTCCTATTTCAAAGCACACTCTACATCTGAAGTTTACATGTTCGTAATATACATGCTGAGTTCGTGAATAGTCCTTATTTTGCATGATAATTTCTGCTGGAAATTCTTTTGAGAAATCCATCTCCACGCAGATCCGGGTGAATGTGGTGAAGACAGACTTTGTTTTTGGGCTTATGCTGTGAAACTTTCTAAGGGAATTCCCAATGGTTTGCAGAGAGGCCCCACCCCAAAAGTGTAGAGGCAAATTTGGGAGCCTCACCCAAACTGGGGCTGAAGGAATAACAACGATGGATGCATCAAAGGCAGTGGTCCATGGCTGCATGGATAGGCCCAACCTGCCCCATAACCAGGGGCCCGAACAGAAGATCTGATCCCTGTCTTCTGTATAACAAAAAACCATTATAAAAAATCCTTTTGCACACAGGCAAACAAGGCCTTCCTCCTCCAGCAGGGGGCTCCATTTGGAAGAGATCCAAGAATGCAGATCTGTAAGACGAGGCTAGAGACTGTTGAACTTGCAAACAATAGCATGGGATCTATAGTGATCTGCGGAATCCAAAGCACTCTGAATGACTGGAACAATGGGAGCAGGGACCTCTTGCAACACAAGCCCTGGAGGAGACCTTGAACCTTTGGACACCTTGGCTTCAGCGAGAAGAACTGCAGGCTGAGGGGAAATTACATGAACACTAGGAGAGGGTGGGAGGGGAGAGCTGTCCTCCTACAGAGGCAACCTACGAGGATGCGGACAACCTTGATTCAATGAGGGCAGGACCTCGGGGAGAAGGGGTGGAGGGGACGAGGGGACGACTGAGCTTTGCTAAGTAGGTGGGCTTCGAGGAAAGGACAAGCCATCAATTTGGAGAGAGGGCAGATCCAAGGTAAGAACCCTTCCTGCGATGAGATCTGCCAGAGAGGCCATCAAGAGCGAGATGGAGAAGGCATGCTGAGCGAACGACGTCGCCCAGGGTTTAATCGAAAAGTGAATAATTATATTATATTTATTATCTAATATATTATTTATTATTATATTTATAATATATTTATTATATTTATATTATATTTATGAATAATATAGTTCCATTCAACTTGTATTTCCCAACTAACTGTGTTGCCATGCAACCCTTGTTATATTATACTACTAGGGACAGTATACAACGTTTTTCCTCTTTTTACCTTAATCTATGTTGATTTAAAAAAAAATTAACCATTCTAATCTTAAATATAATAAATATAATTTTTTAATTTTTTATATATAAAATAAAGTAGTTTTCAAATATTTGATTAGTAGATAATTTTGATATGTTATTGAAACATTTATTTTAATCAGGTTTCGAATTAATTAATAGGAAACTTCAAATTAATGATACAAGATGAAATTCCCCATCCTTTACGAAATTTGGACTTTCAAAGTAATTGCAAGAACGAGTATTGGTCATCTCTTTATGATATCGTTGACTGAATGATGACATACGATGTCGTACGTATTCAATCAAAATAATGACAACTAGGTAACCAACTCCGAGGAGTCAGCAGCTCTTCGGAGGCTAGGGCTCAGGCCTGGAATTTCAAATTTACTTTACCTGTTAAGTGCAAATTTGATGACAGGTGTTTGTTTTTCATACTTGTCATTTTATGTTTTATGTAGATTTATAAGTGTCATATTTTTTTATGTTATATGTTAAAAATATTAAAAATATTAAAAATATAACTTAATAAAAATATTAAATTATATCAGAACAATCAATGGCTGCTTCTTAGGCTTGGAGAGAAAATATAATGTATAGTATTTTTTTTTATGATTTTTCTAATTGTTTTAGGGTCTAATTTGTTTGAAATATTATTTAAAAAAATATGAATATTTTACATTATTTCTATATTCCAATTGAGCATTTATAAGGATTCTACAAGAGTATATAGAACATGAGTGAGGGCCTCCATTCGACTAATCTCATTATTATAAGTGGACCTAATCTCCTTATTATTATATATATAAACACTAAGGCTGATGACTGCTTTCTTTTATTCCTCTGCTGAATCGATTGGTAATTACATCTTGATTCTTGTATAAAATTCACTTCACTCAAATGAATCTAATCATTGGCTTCTCAATTCTACGCATTTCAACTTGATCTTCGCAATTATTAAATTTATTTCTTCGCATTCCCTGAGTCGAGTAAACCAATTACAAGAGTCACATAAATGTAATGATTGTGCATGTACGCAGGCAGGCAGGCATAAATGCATTTAGCACTGGGATTGTGGATATCCGCAATTATGGAAAACAACTACATTAATAATAAAAATATGAGAAGATTTAACGGTGTATGATGTTGAATGATTTTTTTCTCCACTTATAAGTAAATGTTCTGTATACTAGGGTATATGTTGTTGGATTTACAAAGTATTTTTATTTAATTATATTTTTTAATTAAAATTTTAAATTTCAACAGTTATAATTATTATTAATATAAAATAATTTCTAATACCTTCTTATAATATAATTTAATTTTACAAGGTCAATTAATATCTAAAATTCTATCACATTCTTACTGATCTTAGAACGACAAAAAATAATAAAAAGTGGCATAAAGATTGTTGACTTGTAAAGTGACATATATTGAGATTCCGTCGTGCGTGTACAGGCGAAACATGCATACGTTTACACAGTAAAGAAGAGAATCGTAATAGGTTGCAAAAAGCAAAGAAAATGAGAGGTCTGAGGAGGTTAAAGTTTCTTTTGCAGAGATATTCCGTTCTTATTGAAAGGACAAGACCTTCGAAACGTGTTATTTTAGTGATATTTAATCTTGTCGATACCTCTCTCAAAAATCTACGAACTATTTTGAGAGAAAGGGGTTAGATTTAACTAATTTCAATGCCTATTTCTATTAACTACCCGTAACTCTGAGGATCCTCATTTTTATACAAAAATTGTGCACATAAGAATCGAACTGGTTGATCCGGCCTGGAGTTACATAAATAAGATGACAGCGGCCTAAACACTGGACAAAAGATTGAACAAGACATTTGAAAACTTACCAGTGCTGTCAGTCCGTTGTTGAAAACCGATTTTCCTGTGCGGCGGGCCGCTGGATACAATTCACCGAGCAGGCCTGAAATTTCCTTCCCCGGGTTTCCCTTAGCGACCACCCCCAACAAACTATAAACCCATAAAACGTTCACAACTTCACCATAGACACGACAGCAGCAGGAAAGAAAGCAGGAAAGAGGGAAAGCAGGCCTTCTACCTGCGCTCTAGTCTTCTTTCATGTCATCTTCTGTGCCCCTGTCTTCTTTCGGTCTATTATGGTAGAAGATGCGGGGACGTGTGGTGCTTCTACTGATGCTTCTGGATATAGATCTCGATCTCCAACAGGTTATGGCCCTGGAACAACAGCCGCCTCCAGTCGTCCAATAACTTGGATTTGGAAGGCATAGCTCGAACAGAAGCGTAGATGAAGCCGGGAAATAGAGAAAGAACCACTCTGAGAGTGATTGACCAAGATCGGATAACACATGAAGAGCTGCAGTAGGTAGTTCACAACTTCACCTTAGTGCTGGCGGGTGCGGGAAATAAATGTTCCTCTTTGGCAATCAAGGAAATGAAACCGACGGATATGGCAAGAATGTGAAACTGACCAACTATGAAAAACACCCGGAGCCTGGAGGGAAGAGGGGAACAACCCAAAAGAAAATCCCCTCAAGACACGCTCTTAACCAAATCTGTAGCCGGGCGGAAAGGGAATCTATAGGAGCCTTTCAAGCTCCTTGTTTCCATGCCTTTCTGGGTGACCAGAAATAGAGATGTTATACCGGGCGAGAAGGAAGATGTTATACCAGGTGAAAGGAAGGAACTGGCTGAGTTCATAACGGATAATACTAAAAAGATTGGTTTATTTAAATTTTTCCCCTAATATTATTATCTCAAATAGCACCCCGCTCAACTAAACTTTCCCCTTTATCTTGTTTGGTGAACGGGGCAGAGTAGCATTGCATTTTGCGGCGGGCGGAACCTGCGAACCATCACTTTCCCTCACATGTTGGTTTGAGGAGGAGCTCTAATGCTCGAGGCTCCACTGCTCTAGCCTCTGAACGACGAAGACGGATCTAGATCCAAATTTTCAATAATCAATTAAACAGGAGAAATTAAACAAGAGACTAGGTAGTAGCCTGTAGGTACTAAGCAATGTTTATTCAGTTTGATTAGAATTGATGGGTTAATGTTTATTGTGGTGACACGCAAGCATGGGTAGCTGATTAATTTATTTCATACAACTGATTAATTTATTTCATACAACTGCTTCAACGGTTCCACGGTCATCGATATTCAATGTAAACATAAAGTCTATGTACGCTTAATGGGAGTGATAGCCACACTAAGCCACGGGTCCAGTAAAGGTATGGAGTATATTCAATGAAGGTATAAGGTTAATCTTAGCTTCATTCAATGAAGGTATGGGCTTAGTATTTATTCAATGAAGTTAAGATTGTACACTGCACGCGTTGCCAAGCACATAGATTCCTCCCTCCATTCGAAATCGTTCAAGTCGCTCCAGCCTCCAAGTGACGAGTCTGCAACCTACTACCTAGCCCTACTACCTAGCCCATATACCCACTAGAGATTTTGACGGGCATTGGAGGTGGTTACACGTCAAACTGACAGGTAGACAATTCTCATGCCAGTCAGTGATGACGTGTAAATTTTATTAGCCAGTGTCAAATACGGGATGAGAGGTAAAAAACGGGCTACAACCTGTCAAATTCCAGGCCTGCTAGGGCTATCCACCATGCAACAGCCCAATCATTACCGGGCTGCTGCATGGTTCAACCATGCGGCCACTATCGATGCATGCATCCCCCATCTAGTATCCATGCAAAGCTCCCATCCAGCTGTTGTCCTTTAAACCTTTAAATGTTGTCCGACATCCCACTGATTGAAATTTGAATTTATCCCGCTAATTTGAATTTCGAATTTGGTTGATGGGCGGGCTGGCTCCTCCTGTTTATCAAATTTTCCATCTCCTGGCTCCTCTGGTTCATGGGGTTCAGAGTTATCAAACCAACTCTATGTTTGGAGGCGTCTTCTTCCATTTTTGCGCAGAGGGTTCGTGGGAAATTACCCACTGTTAGGTTCGGTGTTTGGTATGCGAGACGGAGAATGAGGATTTTATGTGTGCGGTTTAAACCTTCGGAACCCATGCATTTCCCCAATAGATTAAGAGCGTAGCAGACATACTTCAAAGATCGGTTCCAGACATACTTCTGGGTGTATATATACATATGCGACGCAACCGTTCATTGCATTCAACTTTGAGCACATGCATTTTCTTTCCTCGCCAACTTTTCGCTTTGTTTTTTCACTTTGTGAGGAAATTCTTAGTTAATTTGTCTTTTTTTCTCTCAACTTAATTCCAATCCGTAATTTGTATTTGAATACTTCAGTTTTATCATCATGGCTGGAAAAACATTATTCAGAAGAATATTTGGATGCAACTCAGACTGCAAGAAGGACGCTAAGAATCAACGACAGAGACAATGGACGTCCATGGTGGAGCAGCCAATAGAACATCAAGTTGTTTCTAATACCCTTTCTTTGCATTCGGCAGCGGCAAGTCCTTTATTATCAATATTTACTTCAATCAATATGTAAAAGAAACAATATTCCTCTGAAGCAGTAAATCAATATGTAAGGTTATCAATAAAGGCCTTCCAGTGCTAAGATTTACTTCAAGAGCGCTGTTGGGATTGGGAATGGGAAATCCTTCCCTACGAGTGCCTTTGAAATTTAGGAGGATGGAAACACATAAAATATGGGTATTGCAGGCTTATGATGATTTGGGTTATTTGTATTTTGGTATCTTGTGTTAGTAAATAAACTCTTATTTAAATCCCTGTGCTGCATATATCTGTGTACACATGATGTATGCTTGCCAGGGTTAATTATATAAATAGTTGAAAGATGAAAGGGCTGAATGCTTTTGGGTTTTAATCTTTCATGATATCCGTGATTTCAATAGTACAGAGCTGACCTGATGCTCATCTATATCATATCTATATCATTGGATTATGTTGCCAATTTGAAGGTGATTCTGTGGTTATGTATTTGTAATTTAAAATTTTTTAATTTTTCTTACTAATTTCCTTAAGTATTCTCAAAATACTTAATGATTTGGCAGGGATTATAATTTAATAATGTTTGTTGAACTGTTACTCAAATACCATGAAGCTTTCTGAGTATGAAAGGAGTCACATGCAAATTTTAATTTTATATCGAGGAGTATATTAGAAGTGAAAATTATAACAGTAGTGATTTAGTTAAGTATTTTGATATGTAATAATTTTTGTAGGGTTAATGTATTGGAACGTTTATGTATAAAATGTTAGTGTTTTTTTAAAAGCAATCAACTATATTATATTATAAGAACAAAAATACAGGGGGCGAGCAACAATTGATCAACTGTTAGCCAGCTTAGCAGAAGCAATTATGGCATCTCTTGTGATCTGAGAAGAGTTAAATAGCTCGCTTGGGAAGAATAAAATAAGCACCCAATTTAGGTTTCCCACTGATTCGATACTTGAAGTGCTTTCAGAATGCCAAGGATTGGCTACATTACAGTACAAAAAAAAGACTGGTATCTTTGAAGCAATTACAAAAACTGTTCAGGAATTACAAAAAGATAGATTAGTCGGTGTTAACATCCGGAGGGTCGCTTTCCTTTGAAGCTTGATTCCTGTCTTTACTGGCGCCTGCAGCATGAGACGAATTCTTGTAATGTTTTTATTTTTTAATAAAAAAAAAGATACTATAGATTTTCTATTCAGAACATACATAATTTTATAGTTTGGGTCCTCTGGAGTCTGCCACAAAATGGAAACCAAACCTCCCTCCCTTGTTCATATCAAGATCTTTAATGTTCAGACTAGAAGTGCTTCCACAGTTTCATCTACACCACTTGCTCATTGTTTCTAGGTAGCTTCAACGTGCAAGTGTAGCCATAATTATGAGAGTTTCTTACAAAACCAAAGGCAAATTAGAAATCCCCCCCAAACCAAAAATCCAAGCTAACTAGACTGACTCAATTGCTAACCCTGGGAAAAAAGACTACCTAGGGTTGTCATAGCTCCCTGAAGGGTTTGAGTGCCATGCTCGATTGCCAGTAAATAGATTGTGTTTTTGCTGGATTTTGGCCTTTCTTCTTCCTCATTCACCATAATGGGATTTGCTTGGGTGCCTGTCAGCTTTTTGCTTTCCTCTGCTCCATCCCTCTGTGTGTCCTTAGGGGCCTTTGTCTTTTCATGGAATCGGATGCCAAATTGCTCCTTACAGAATAGCTCGAATTTGGCTTCCAAAACCCATATCGCTTGGTGGATGGCTCGCATTTCAGCGTGTTGTTAAACCATGGCCTGGGCCACCATCGCTTTCGTCATCCAATAGACTTCTGCAAGACAGAAGATGTTGGTGTCCCTTGTAAGAGATTTCCCAGGGTGGGGGACCCATTCCTTCACGATTTTTTTTGTCTCTTATAGCCATGGTTGTTGTCTCGCTTGGAATTAATCCTGTACCTGCCCCACTTTCACCCATTATTTCGACGATTGATCTAGATCCTTCGGGGTCTAGGTTGATCCGACCTGCTCATTATTGTTTCTGGTGTGGTTGGGTATGACGTTTTGTCCTTCCTCCATTAATTTGAAGTTTGATCAAATTTGGATCATTTTTCCGCTTCTTCATTATGTCCTCCTTTATGTTCCCATGATGACTGCTGGTTGACTGAACAACTCCACCTATTTATGAAACGACCTGCATCGGACCTTCAAGGCTATTCGTGGTAATCATGGTAACACTTGGGTGTCTGATAGCCCTCACGATGCTCGTCCCTCTCCACCTGTCCTATCATGCAATTGGTTTTCATGGAGGTTGAGACATGTAAGGTTATCATGTAGATCCCATGTCCCCACGTCGTGCCATTGCCATTGCGATGCACTTTAGGCCTGGCCCATTTCCACATTAGCAAGGTAGTCAATGGTCGCATTTTCTCGTCTACTGTCGTGGCTTGGGATTATTGCCGACGTGCCACGGATGGTCAGTGCCACCTCCGCGAGCCCAACAAACAATATCCAATTTTTGAGACTTTTTCTTGCGAGGCATCGTTTATGATTTTTCCTAGGGAGGAGACCAAAAGTTTGGATTCTCCTTCAGCGATGAGCATCGAATACCCCCCGACCTTCGCCCATTGCATACCTGTCAGTAATCCTTCTAATTTCAATCTGTTGTTGGTGGTATGCCCCAATATGACAGTGTATAGGCTGATGATTTCTCCCTTGGCATCCCTGAAGATTCCTCCGACCCCTCCTGGTCCTGGGTTTCCCTTGGATGCCCCATCAAAATTCAATTTCAGGAATCCCTAAGGGGGGATCCCATGTCTCTCCATGCAACTAATGTGTTTCCTAGGGTTTTTCTAGTGGGAGCGTCGACTTACCTTTGCCTGGGCTCCATATGGCTAACAGACCTTTCTCGTGCCATGTCGTTGTTAGGTATTCTTCCTATTAAGGGGCCTGGGCTATGGTCTCTCGTATGTTGTTCAAGACCCCTTGCAAAAGTAGTTCTAGGGATGGAGGTTGGTTTCAGAAGATCCATCTATTTCTGGTTTTCCATATATTTTAGAGGAGGTATCCTAGGAAAATCATCCAAGTACAGTTCATAATTTAATTATGGTAAGGATCTGTTCCCTAGTATTTTATTGTCTTTATGATGTCTTGTATGTTCCAGTCTGAGATTATGAATATTGCTACCCCTATGTCCCATAATTCTGAAGCTAACGGGCATGAATTGAGGAGGTGGTTTAGGTTTTCTTCCGCTTGATTGCATAGTAGATAGATTGATGGGCCCACGTACCCTCTCCTTATGATCATTTCCCAACTTAGCGCTTTTATGTTGATTTCTATCCATAGAAAGGTGGCCACTTTGGGCCATAATTGGGAGTTCCATACCTTATACCAGACTGGTCTTTTGGGCTCGTTCCCCAAACCCATGGCTTCTTGGTAGGCTTTAGACTTGATGTGGAAGTTCTCGTCCCCCTCTTTCCCCCATATAAGGATGTCCTAGCCCTGCCTATTGGGTGGTGGGTAGTCTTTTACAATATCCTCCATGACTTGAATAGGTGGATCGTTCCCTTCTATAGGCCATTCAGTTGGAAGGATCCAGAATGTTGTTCTACCAGTGACAGGGTGTGGGTGTTCCTCCCAATATTGTGCAACTTTTGTCCTGCCATCCCCTATCATCTTATCTTTGATTGTCTGTATTTTTTCATCCGATCTCAACATCAAACGTTGCTCCCACGTGTCCTACCAAAAAAGGTCCAAATGGGCATCATGTGGCTCCAAAAAAATCTGATTTTCTTACCATCGCTCTGTTTTTCCAAGCATAATTCTAGATCACCGTTCCTGATCTGTCTCCCTCCAAATGAATCCAATCTTGAGGGGAGATATATTTGGCATATTTCCCCTGCCAAATCCTAGCCCAGAGCACTTTTGAAATTTTGATCCATCTCTAGTAAATTTTAGCCACCTGGGCCTGGCTTAGCCTTTGGGGCTCTTTTAACCCTAATCCTCCTCGAGACTTTGGTTCACACATTTTTTCCCAGGTGACTAGAGTCCATTTGTTTTCTCTTATTGTTCCTCCCCATAGGAAGTTTCTCTGGATTTAGTGAATTTTTTGAAAGATGCACTCGGGTGTTGCCAAAACTGAGAACAAATAGACCATCATAGCCATTAAAATTGATTTAATGAGCAGAAGTCTTCCCGACAAAGAGAGGAATATATGGGTCCAACAACTAAGCATGTTTTCCAGTTTAGTTAGCATCTCTTGCCATCCCGTATTTCTTATAGGTTTGTCAATGAAGGGAGCCCCTAGGTAGCCCGAGGGCAGAGAGGATCTTTGGAAGCCTAAAATTCTGGTAATTCTTTGTTGAATGATGTTCGGGGTGTTAAAGAAGAAGATGTGGGATTTATCTAAGTTTAGCTGCATTTCAGAGGCAATAAGAAAAACATCCAGATATTTCTTGATGGATTTGGCTTCCTACACTGTGGGCTTCACTAGCAGGATATTGTCATCAAAAAACTGAGGATAGGTCAAAGGTTCTATCTAAGGGGAAACTACTAGCCCTTTCAGGTGACCTTCTCTCTGGGTTTGCTTTAGGAATCTTCCTAAAACTTCTGTGAGAATAATGAAGTGGTAGGGGGACATGGGATCTCCTTTCCTTAATCCTCGTGAAATGTTAAAGGTGGGAGATGGGGAGCCATTGACTAGAATTAAAAAGAAAGCAGAGGAAGTAAGGTTCAAGATGCATTGGGTCCAGGAGGGGTCAAAGCCAAAGGCCCCCATAATGGCTCTTAGGAAGTGCCAATTTATTTTGTCATAGGCTTTGGACATGTCTAGCTTTATGAGCATCCCAAGTTTTTTCTTAGATTGCAAGGAATGAATGGTTTCATGACAAATTACAATACCGTCCAGAATTTGTCTACCTTCTACGAATCCCCCTTGTTCAGGGGAAATAATTTCTTAGAGGATAGGCTTAAATATTTTAGCAGTGATTTTAGAAATAATTTTGTAAAGAACATTGCATAATGAAATAGGTCTATACTTATCTGTTGTATTTGCTTCATTTTCCTTTGGGATCAGAGCTAGGAAGGTGGCATTGAAGGCTCTCAAGACTGTTTGAGAGGTCCTGGCTTATTCCATCGCTTCCCATAAGTCTCTGCCAATAATGTTCCAACAGGCTTGGAAGAAGTCCAAAGTGAATCCATATGGCCTTGGGGCTTTCCCCTACAACATCTCTTTCACTGACACTTCCACCTCCACCATAGTCACCTCACTCAGTAGGCTTGTGTTATGGTCTTTAGAAACCAACTTTGGAATAGGATGGATGATTAAGTCAGTCGCTCCCTTCTGTGTTGAGGGGGTTCTGTGAGTAGAGAACTGAAATAAGTCCTAAGGTTATGCTTTATGTCTTCATGCCTTTCTACTATCACCCCTTCTTCTGTTTGCAAGGAGTGAATCCAATTCTGGTTCTTGTGTTGTAGGGGGGAGTTATGAAATAATTTGGTATTCGTCTCACCCTCTTTAAGCCAAAGCATCTTGGATTTATGGAGGAACATGATTTCCTCTTGTTGGTCTCTTTCTTCTAACTCCCCTCTAAGGGTCGATTCCATCTATTGCAGATCTGGAGACATACCATCCTGGTTTATTTATCTTTTCACTTGTTACATATTCACCTCTAAGTCTCAATTGCATCCTGAATGTTCCCAAAGACTTCTTTATTCCACTTTTAAGGATAATTTTTATATGTTTTAACCTTTGTTGGAACTTAAACATAGTTTTTCCATAAACTTTTAGTTCTCTCCCCACCACCCTTTAATCATTTTCATGAATGTTGGGTGTCTCGTCCAGAATTTCTTAAATCTAAAAGGTTTGGGACGGGGGCATAGGCAATCCATCCATCTAAAAGATATTGGCCAATGATCATATCCAAAAGGCAAAATGCACATATATTGAAGAGAGGGCGTAGTTCCAGAGGGCATAGTTCCATAGATCATAGTTCTAGAGGCATAGTTCCATAGGTCATAGTTCCAAAGGGCGTAGTTCCATAGGTCATAGTTCCAGAGGGTGTAGTTCCATAGGTCATAGTTCCACAGGTCACAATTCCACAGGTCATATTTCTAGAGGGCGTAGTTCCAGAGGCTTAGTTCTAGAGGGCATAGTTCCATAGGTCATAGTTCCAAAGGGCGTAGTTCCATATGTCATAGTTCCAGAGGGCGTAGTTCCACAGGTCATAGTTCCAAAGGGCATAGTTTCACAGGTCATAGATCCAAAGGGCATAGTTCAACAGGTCATAGTTCCAAAGGGCGTAGTTCCAGAGGTCATAGTTCCAAAGAGCATAGTTTCATAGGTCATAGTTCCACAGGCCCCAATTCCACACATCATAGTTCCAGAGGGCGTAGTTCCAAAGGGTGTAGGTTTAGAGGCGTAGTCCTAGAGGGCGTAGTTCCACGGGTCATAGTTCCAAAGGGTGTATTTCCTTAGGGTGAAGTTTGAGAGGGAATAGTTCCACAATTCATAGTTCCAAAGGGCATAGTTCCAGAGGTCATAGTTCCATAGTGTGTAGTTCCACAGGTCATAGTTCCAGAGGTCACAATTCCATAGGTCATAGTTCTAGAGGGCATAGTTCTAGAGGGCATAGTTTAAGAGGGGTAGTTCCAGAGGGCGTAGTTCCACAGGTCATAGTTTCAAAGAGCGTAGTTACAGAGGGCATAGTTCCATAGGTCATAGTTCCAAAGGGCGTAGTTCCACATGTCATAGATCCACAGGTCACAATTCTATAGGTCATAGTTCCGGAGGGCGTAGTTCTAGAGGACATAGTTCCAAAGGCCGTAGTTCTAGAGGAGTAGTTTTAGAGGTCATAGTTCCAAAGGGCATAATTCCAGAGGGCATAGTTCCAGAGGTCATAGTTCTAGAGGCGTAGTTCTAGAGGGTGTAGTTCCATAGGTCATAGTTCCAAAGGGCATAGTTCCAGAGGGCGTAGTTCCAGAGAGCGTAGTTCCACAGGTCACAGTTCTATAGGTCACAATTCCATAGGTCATAGTTCGAGAAGGCGTAATTCCACAGTTCATAGTTCCAAAGGCCGTAGTTCCAAAGGGCATAGTTCCAGAGGTCATAGTTCCAGAGGGCGTAGTTCCAGAGGCCATAGTTCCATAGGTCATCCACAGGTCACAATTCCATAGGTCATAGTTCCAGAGGGCCTAGTTCTAGAGGGCATAGTTCCACAGGTCATAGTTCCAGAGGGTGTAGTTCCAGAGGTCATAGTTGCAAAGGGCATAGTTCCAAAGGGTGTAGTTTCAAAGGTCATAGTTCCAAAGGCGTAGTTCAAAAGGGTGTATTTCCACAGGTCATAGTTCCAAGGGGCATAGTTCCATAGGGCATAGTTCCATAGGTCATAGGTCCACTGGGCGTAGTTCCATAGGTCATAGGTCCAGAGGGCGTAGTTCCATAGGTCATAGTTCCACGGGTCACAATTCCACAGGTCATAGTACGAGAGGGCGTAGTTCCACAGGTCATAGTTCCAAAGGGTGTAGTTCCAGAGGGCGTAGTTCCAGAGGTCATAGTTCCAGAGGGCCTAGTTCTAGAGGGCCTAGTTCCATAGGTCATAGTTTCAGAGGGCGTAGTTCCATAGGTAAAAGTTCCAAAGGGTGTAGTTCTAGAGGGTGTAGTTCCAGAGGTTATAGTTCCATAGGCGTAGTTCCAGAGGGCGTAGTTCCACAGGTCATAGTTCCAAAGGGCATAGTTACATAGGGCGTAGTTCTAGAGGTCATAGTTCCAGAGGGCGTAGTTCCATAGGTCATATTTGTAAAGGGCATAGTTCCAGAGGGCATAGTTCCAGAGGGCGTAGTTCCACAGGTCATCCACAGGTCACAATTACATAGGTCATAGTTCCAAAGGGCCAAATTCTAGAGGATGTAGTTGCACAGGTCATAGTTCTAGAGGGCATAGTTCTAGAGGGGATAGTTCCAAAGGGCGTAGTTCCAGATGACGTAGTTCCAGAGGTCATAGTTCTCCGGACGCAATGGAATAGTCCTCTCAGCCCAGAAATGTACTAAAATGCCAAAAAATAGAGATGAGGTAACTCGGCTTCACGATCTCGATCTACAACAGGAGCGGGTCTTCAAATAGGCTCTGATACCATGTTTGACAACACAGGTATTCCAACATAGGACGAACACCTTCAGTAACCACTCACATAAACAGATCAAAGATCAACACACCGATGTTTTCACGTGGTAAAACCCCTATGGGGAAACATCCACGGCCCCAGCCAACGCGACCAGTTGGAGCAGTTTATTAATGCAAATAAAAAGATTACAGAGAGATTTTACAAGAGAGTTTCTCACAATCGATCATCGGAAAATAACCCTCCATGCTCTTTAAATAGATATCATGGACCAATCGAGTGTTAAGCCATGAATCAATGGCCGTTAAGATCGAGGAGAGTATGAACCGTCGGATCACTCTATGTCGGGAACATATCATGACCGTCGGATTTCCTAACTACAAATGCATACTAATGCATACTAAAGAAACACACTTTTACCTAACGACATATTAGACCAAGTAGATCTTAACTAACTCCTAAGTGTCTAAATATCCTAACACTCTTATGTATATAGATCTTTCGTATATGCACATTTTGGCTTTTGTAAATGTGCATATAAAGAAGCAATAAAAAATGAAGGATGCCAAGAGATGCTAACTAAACTGGAAAATAGGCTTAGTTGCTGGACCCATAGATTCCTCTCTTTGTCGTGAAGACTTATGATCATTAAATCGATTTTAATGGCTATGACAGTCTATTTGTCCTTAGTTTTGGCAACACCCGAGTACATCTTTCAAAAAATTCACTAAATCCAGAGAAACTTCCTATGGGGAGGAACAAAAAGAGAAAAAAATGGGCTCTAGTCGCCTAGGAAAAAATGTGTGAACCAAAGTCTCGAGGAGGCTTAGGGTTAAAATACCCCCAAAGGCTGAGCCAGGCCCCGACGGCTAAAATTTACTGGAGATGGATCATAAAATCAAAAGTGCTCTGGGATAGGATTTGGTAGGGGAAATATGCCAAATATATCTCCCCTCAAAATTGGATTCATTTGGAGGGAGACAGATCGGGATTGATGATCTGGAATTATGCTTGGAAAAATAGAGCGATTGTAAGAAAATCAGAGTTTTTGGGAGCTACATGATGGCCAGTTGGCCCTTTTCTAGGAGGACATGTGGGAGAAATGCCTGACGCTGAGCTCAGATGAACGATTACAGACAATTAAATATAAGATGATAGGGGATGGAAGGATGAACGTTGCACAATATTGGGAGGAACACCCACACCGTGTCACTGGTAGAACAAAATCCTAGATCCTGCCAACTAAATGGCTTATAGAATGGAATGATCCACCTATTCAGGTCATGGAGGATATTGTAAAAGACTACGCACCACCCAGCAGAAAGGGATAGCACATCCTTAGATGGGGTAAAAAGGTGGACGATAACTTCCACATCAAGTCCGGAGCCTACCAAGAAGCCATGGGTCTAGGGAATGAGCCCAAAAGACTAGTATGGTCTAAGGTATGGAACTCCCAATTATGGCCCAAAGTGGCCACCTTTCTATGGCTAACAATCAACATAAAAGTGCTAACTTGGGACATGATCATAAGGAGAGGGTTCGCAGGCCCATCAATCTATCTACTATGCAATCAAGCAGAAGAAACCCTAAACCAGCTCCTCAATTCATGCCCATTAGCTTTGGAATTATGGGACATAGGGGCCGCAATATTCATAATCTCAAACTGGAACATACAAGACATCATAAAGACAATAGAATACTGGGGAAAAAATCCTTACCATAATTCAATTATGAACCGTGCTTGGATTCTTTTCCCAGGACACCTCTAGAATATATGGAAAAACAGAAACAAATGGATCTTATGAAACCAACCTCCATACCTAGAACTGCTTTGGCAAGGGTTCCTCAACAACATACGAGAGACCATAGACTAGGCCACTTAACGGGCAAAAGACCTAACAATGATAGGGCACAAGAAAGGTCTGTTAGCCATATGGAGCCCAGGCAAAGGTAAGTCAACACTCCCATTAGAAAAACCCCATAAACCACATCAGTTGAGTGGAGAGACATGGGATCCCCCCTCAAGGATTCCTAAAATTGAATTTTGATGGGGCATCTAGGGGCAACCAAGGGCCAGAAGGGGACGAAGGAATCTTCAGGGATTCCAAGGGAGAAATCATCAGCCTATACACTGTCATATTGGGGCATACCACCAACAACATAGCTAAATTAGCAAGATTATCGAGAGGTCTGCAATGGGTGAAGGTAAGGGGGTATTCAACGCTCATCACTGAAGGAGACTCCAAAATTTTGGTCTCACCTCTAGGAAAATCATAAACGGTGCCTCGCCAGACAAAGCCTCAAAAAAATGGAGATTGTTTGTTGGGTTCACGTAGGTGGCACTGACCATCCGTGGCATGTCAGCAATAATCCCAAGTCACGATAGGAGACAGGAAAATGTGGTCATTGACTACCTTTCTAATGTGGCATTGGGCCAGGCCCAAATTGCATCCCAATGGCAATGGCACAACGTGGGGACAAGAGATCTAGAGGATAACCTTACACGTCTCAATCGTCATGACAACCAACTGCATGACAGGATAGGTGGAGAGGGGCGAGCACCACGAGGGCTATCATAGGCCCAAGTGTTACCATGATTTCCAAGAATAGCCCTAAAGGTCGGACATAGGTCGTTTCGAAAATAGGTGGAGCTGTATGGTCAACCACCATTCATCATGGGAAGATAAAGGAGGAAATAATGAAGAAGCGAAAAAATGATCCAAATTTGATTGAGCTTCAAATTAATGGGGGAAGGACAAAAACGTCGTACCCAACCACACCAGAAACAATAATGAGCAGGTTGAATTAGCCCAGACCCCAAAGGATATGGATCAATCGTTAAAATAATGGGCGAAAGTGGGGCAAGTACATGATTAATTCCAAGCGAGAAAACAACCATGGCTATAAGAGACATGATCTCATTGATCCCCAGGATGTCGAAATTTCTTGCTGAAGTCAGTCTGATTTGCAAAGTTGGATTCATCATTCCTATTAGAAGAGGATCTCTGATAGAAAGAGAGTGGGCAGAGCCATTTCCTTGTGACTGGAAACAATCAGACTTATAGGGAGGCAAGCATCCTCGCCTCCCTCCAGGATTATTCTAGTAGAATTGTGACTAGAGATTCAAGGTCCAAGTCTGAAAAGATGGAAATTGGTCACTGTCGAACCATGGTAGGAGAGAAGATTGGGCTTCTGAGGAATAAGGACTCATAGCCAAGGAAAGGCGAAGGGAGTCATCCTGCAGGAACCCCTGCTATTATCAATTGTCATGTGACCAAGGTAGTCAGAGGGGCCAGGACAAGATACCAGAAGTTGTGCTCAGCAAAAGAGAAATAACTAATGGGGAGAGTCCAGGAGGAAGTACTAAGAAAGAGGAAGAACATGTCAAATGAAGAAATGATGTGGTCCATGAAGGAATGGGTCCACCACCTTGGGAAATATCGTACAAGGGACACCAAGTTCTTTCATCTTGTAGAAGTCTACTGGATGACGAAAGCGATGATGGACCAGTCCATTGTTTAACAACAAGTTTAAATGTAGGCCACCCACCAGACGATCTGGGTTCTGGAAGCCAAATTCAAGATATTCTGCAAGTAGCAATTTGGCATCTGATTCCACGAAAACACAAAGGCCTATAAGGACACACAGAGGGATGGAGCAGAGGAAAGAAAAAAGATGAAAGGCACCCAAGCAAATCCCATTATGGTGTATGAAGAAGAAGAAAGGACGAAATCCATAAAAAATGCAATCCGTTGACTGGCAAGCGAGCATGGTACTCAAACCCTTTAGGGAGCTATGACGACCCTAGGTAGTCTTTTTTCCTAGGGTTAGCAATTGAGTCAGTCTAGTTAGCTTGGATTTTTGGTTTTGGGGGGATTTCTAATTTGCCTCTGGTTTTGTAAGAAACTCTCATAATTATGGCTACACTTGCACGTCGAAGCTACCTAGAAACAATGAGCAAGTGGTATAGATGAAACTGTGGAAGAACTTCTAGTCTGAACATTAAAGATATTTAGATGAACAAGGGAGGGAGGTTTGGTTTCCATTTTTTGGCAGACTCCCGAGGACCCAAACTATAAAATTATGTATGTTCTGAATATAAAATCTATAGTATCTTTTTTATATTAAGCAGGCACCAGTAAAGATAGGAATCAAGCTTCAAAGGAAAGCGACCCTTTGGATGTTAGCACTAACTAATCTATCTTTTTGTAATTCCTGAACAATTTTTGTAATTTCTGCAAAGATACCAGAATTTATTTTGTACTGTAATGTAGCCAATCCTTGGCATTCTGAATGCACTTCAAGTATCGAATCAGTGGGAAACCTAAATTGGGTGATTATTTTCTTCTTCCCAAGAGAACTAGTTTACTCTTCTCAGAATACAAGAGCTCCCATAATAGCTTCTGCGTAAGCTGGCTAGTAGTTGATCTGATCAATTGTTTCTCGCCCTCTGTATCTTTGTTCTTATTACGCTGAAAGGAGTACACCTATTGACAATGGGAACAATTAATGATCTTTTAATCTTTAATTCTAATCTGATGGCTAAGCGTTGAAGATGCTAGCATATTCTTAGTCGTCATCCAAAATCAATGCATCAGATTTATTGTTCTTAACTTCCTTGCATTTATGAAGGCATCCATTAACATGTTTACTTTTTTACATTTACCTAATCACATTATAAATTTACTGTAAAAATACATAATTTCCACGTTCAAATTATTAAGGAAGATTAAAATATATGCAGGCCACGTTTATATCATTAAAAAACACTTTGCACATGTGCCATCTACGATGAGGGTCTCTGAGAGGCCATCTGTACGCGCCATTGGCCTTCCACCGCCTCGTCTCAGAGTGGGCAGTTGAAATCCGTGGTTGTGGCTCTCGACGGGTTCAGGTGTCTCTACGTGAACTGCTTGCACCCTCTTCTCTCCAGAAATAATAACAGTTATAAGCATTTGAAATTTGATTCAATATCCAAGGATGCTTCGTCTTCATCCAAGCAAAAGTGGAGCACGAACGAGGTCTATCTTTCCCTCTCACTATTTTCCATCAATCGCTACCAGAGAATACCTCCTCTGGATTCAAATTCATCTCGCATGGCCAAAATTGTGTGGAAGCCCTGTTCGGATGAGCAACAACTAGACTTCTATTCCACCGCTTTCACTTCCGATGTGCACTGCCTTCTGGATGGGTGGAGAGGCAACTGTATCTTTCACCCATCTAATGCAAACAACAATATTATCCCTCATCATTCAACAAGGAAGATCGGCATTAACGCGGAAGATGCAAAGTATTATTGGGTATCCATGGATTCACAATCTTCTTCCAAATAACTCTCACATAGATAGACAGCGTGATAGGTACGAGATAGTTATTTCAGAAGGTTTGAGTATCTTCAATTCTATAATATTAACATTACTTGTCGATTACTTTCTAAATCTTTACTTCTTAAATCTTCTGATCACATAGACGTATCAGAAAATGGTTTCGTTCTCATGGGTTGCATATATTTACATTAAATTCTTCGCCTATCAAAATCACATATATTTTATTAGGGTTGTTGTGAATATCTGGCCACTAGTAAAAAAAAAATTAGAAGTCAGAATCTCTGGAGATGTAATACCATTATAAATATTGTTATTATTGAAGAAGCCAGGAGAGTAATATCCATTCAACTTGTTATGTAGTATTGAATAATGCTATGCAATATTGAATAATGTAGCAGGTGGATTATAGTTCTTAGAACTTGAATTACTTTCAGATTTTATAACCAAAATCCACTTTTTAAATCCTAAATTTATCTAGGACTTCAATGTTGTGTAGCAAACTAGATAACCATAAATACATCTACACTTCAATGCTGTTGGGTAAGATGGAATCTCTGGAGATGTAATACCAATATAAATACTGTTATTATTGAAGAAGCCAGGAGAGTAATATCCATTCAACTTGTTACACCGATAGGCGTCCCCCCTATTGGAATCGGTGGATTAATCAAGCTTTTAATCATAAATTTCAATCTTAGAGTTGAAAATTGAAGATGTTGGCATATTCTTTGTCGTCCTCCCAAATCAATGAATGAGATTTACTCTTGATAACTTCCTTGTATTTTTGAATGCATCCGTTAACCTGTTTACTTTTTAACATTTACCTAATCATATTAAAAAATTACCGTAGCACTATATGATTGCCACATTAAATGATTAACCTTTGAAATTATCACGTTTGGATTTCCTCAGCTCTCCCCGGACGTTTCATTTCTGGTTGTCCAAGCGTTTCTGGTTGTTTGAGCATTTTGGATGTCCGCACGTTTCTGTCCATAGCCTTCATACAATTACCGACCACGCAGTTGGGGCGATTCATTTTCTACATGCAAATGCAAAGGATATAATCAATCTCACTCCGGACAACCATCCTCTCCATATTCATCTTGAGGGAGGCCCAAGAACAATAGGAGGCCGAAATCCAGCCTCCGAAGCAGAAGATTACCGATGAGAGAGAGCAAACTCACAAATCATCATTTTCGAAAGCGAAAGGAATTCGAAGACCTGATCAAGAGAGAGAGAGGGAACACGAGCGTGTGGATGAAATACGCTCAGTGTAGGAGAGTCATAAGGGCTTTTCTAGTGCGATACCGGTATCGGAAAGGGCCCTAGAGGTGGAGATTGATTACCAAAACCCTACTCGTATGGAGAGGGACAATGTACAGGTTCGCGTAAGGTGTTTGCGCAGTCACATTGAATGTCCGGAGGAGGGCAACAACTAAGCGACCCTCTAAAACTGAGTGTGGAGACATAATAACTTGGAATATCGGGAAGAACTCACAGAAGAGAAGACCACTCAATCAAGCGATCATGGAAAGATTTGCGAAGAAGGGAGGGATCCTACGATCGATCTCTTCTGTCAACATTTTTCAATGGAGTTGTAGGGCGATACCTGCATATGTTTTGAATATAATCTGCATATGTTTTGAATATTAATATTAGTTTGTACAATATAAATATCTATTTACATATCACTAATATCTATATAGATATCACTAATTAGATTCAACACAGATCGCAAATGCAAACTGCAGTGTAATATTTCAAGTAAGGTTTTCACTGTTGGGAACTTGATATGGAACCCGAGAGCGCAAATTGTTCTTTTCTAATCTCATGCCCGTGTGTAACGAGGAGTAAAATTGTAGTCATCGACTTATAATGCATAAACTAGACAAAATAAATTATCCATTTTGGGGATGGAATGAAAACTATTTGTTTATTCCATTGATTAGAATTAAACAATCAAGATGATATCTGCCAGGAGTTGGTTGCATGAAATTGACCGGGTTCGACATTTGTGCCAGGGTAAAAACCTTTCTGGCATAATATTTAATGTAAACCCTAATCCATTTGGTATCTTATTGTATGGAAATATTTTATTGAATTTTCCCTTGTCCATCTATCGCACGCTAAGCACTATTATGTGGCTTTCATTGGATCACCATTCATATGGAGCATACATCCCAATACGCTAAGCACTATTATGTGGCTTTCATCGGCTCACCATTCATATGGAGCATACATCCCAATCATCCCACCATGAGAAGACGCTTTGTTTCAAAAAAAGGTTCAGAAGAATACTCTGAAATGCTGAGAGACATAGATGCATATTTCATCGCTGATGACAATGGAATAAACGAAGCGTTCAATCAATTTTCATCGAGGTTAGTGCAGGTGGAGAAGAATGTTACAGACAGAAATAATAATCACAATCTGAAGAACAAACATGGGCTTGCAAGTTCCTTACACCGAACAACATTGATTTATCCAAGACCAACGACCTCACTGGTCGTGGCGTTCCCAACAACATTTCCATGTAATGCAAGTGTGTGTAGTGTCATAAATCAATAAATTAATAGTTTCTCCTCATCTCAATGCAAATGCAAAATACAATGTAAGATTTCAAGTAAGGTTTTCACTGTTGGGAACTTGATATGGAACCCAAGAGCGCAAATTGTTCTTTTCTAATCTCATGCCCATGTGTAATGAGGAGTAAAATTGTAGTCATCGACTTATAATGCATAAACTAGAAAAAATAAATTATCCATTTTGGGGATGGAACGAAAACTATTTTCTAAGTGTTTAGAATGAAAATTTTGTAAAAAATGCATTATTTAGAATGAAGATTAAATTTTTCACGGGTTCAATAAAATATGTATGAACATTAAAATATATATTCATGGTTCAACGAAATATGTATCAACATTAAAATATGTTTTCATGGTTTAATGAAATATGGATCAAGGTGGTACACCTTAATGTAATTTAAGGAAAGTAAGGTAACTTTAAACAATGAAGAATGTTTTTGTAAGGATTTGTAACAACCCTCCTGGTTATGACAACAACTCTGAAAACAGGTGCAATTTTTTTTTATTTTTTATTTGTTTAAAGTTTGTGCGCGCGTGTAGAAGAAACAACCCCCTTGACTCTACGTCACCACTCGAACCAACAAGACACAAGTAAGATGAACACAATCAAGACGACCCGACAATCACAGTGACAACAAGAAATAAACTCCCCTGGACATAAGGCGTGCAACTAGCAGCTGTAAGAAGAAAAAGACACTAGGTGTTAAGTACAGTACCATCACAGAATGGAAGAATCCAACAGTAGAGTTTACTATTTCTGCACAGAAAAGCAGGGCTTTTAGTCTTATGTCTTCTCGAAAGTAGATTAGACAGGCTCCTAGCCGACTGCTCAGGTAGAAACTAATAAATATTTTAGGGAGTCGCAGTAGTGGAAACTGTGCCTTTAAACAACCCGAGACTACTGATACGGCTCAGAGTGTGTCGCAAGAGTGGAACTGTGCCTTTAAACAGCCCGAGACTCTTGGTACGGCACTGGATTCCTTCCAATGGATTTAATACCGACATAAATACTAAGCTAAAAGAGGTATCTATATCCCGCCCGACACAAACATACTACGCAATACAATACCACCAAGTACTACAATATTAGGGACAATCATGACCTCTATGGGAGACGCAAGCCAGGAGGTCGTAAATATCGACCAACCCCTACTGAGACCCGAAGACACCAATCAAGATCAATTTCTTCATTAATTATCATTAACCGACGAAGACCTTATCATAAGGTAAAAGCCAAAAATCAACCCCCGTTAATTAGTTATAAGGTCATTTTGCACTAGATCAAGGGCAAGCAATAAACATAGGGGAATTGCATTTTTCTGTTACTCACCATAAATGAGAAACGACATCAACCGTAATGGTAAACCCTCGAACATTTACATTCTCCAAATTATCTTGCCTTTCCTACCAATTTTTACCATACATTAGAATAACCTAACCATTATTTGCATTGCGATTTAGATCTTATCCTTAACACTTCAATTTAAACTAATAATACCCTTGCAAATTAAACTTCACCACGAGCCTTTCAATTAAACAATTATTAACATGGCGATTCAACCATCATCATTAACATTACAACTTAACACAAATATTATCGTTGACACTTTAATTTGAATGAATAATAACCTTGCAATTAAACATCATCACGCACATTCAATTAACAATTATTAACATTGCGATTTAAAAAGTATTACCATTGCAAATTAAACAACATTAATTCAAAGCATGAAGAATAACTCTGGGGAGATTAACTGTGTGGAATTGGTGCAGAATCAAATCAAATATACATTGCAATAAATTCCCTTGCAGATCCACTTACTAATTCCCAAATAAAATGATATCGACAGTCCTCACATTTAATTCAGTCATTCCATCCTAATATGATTCCTCATAATAGCATTACCTTACCTTCATTATACTATGGTGTAGGGGCATTGCAATAGCTTGTTGAAATGACCTTACAATACATTTACCCTAAAATAATATAAAATGTAATAATGTAATAACTCTGGATCTGGCGGTCACAATAGGCAGTAATAAATCTGGAGGTTACCTCATTCTAGTAAGGCAGTAAGAATAATAAGGCAGTGAGATTTAGATATCAAATGACTAGCTATAATAAATTATCAATTAAACTAAATAAGGAAGACAACAATCTGGAAAGTAATGCTCCTGTTAATTCCTTTTAGGTGGAAAAAGTTCGAATGTTTACCCACAATAACGATAGATGATAAAACAATTTAGCTATAACAAAAATAAAACAATTCTGGAAGTAATGGCTCTGATAATTCTTTTCAGTGCTAATTGGAATTACAGTCTAGATTTATAAGGAATTCATAATAGTTATGAATCTTGTACAGGTTGGGGGTAAAATGGTGAAATTCCAGTATCATTACCATAACCTTATATTTAATACAATTACCCTTATAGTTTGCAAGACCATGAATAAGAGCAATAATGGCATTCTTTGCGTTTTCATAAATACTGTTGGTTATGTTGTCTTATTTTTTTGTTAGGTGCATGCACATCTTGTTTTCTATTCACTCTGTTTCATTATCATTGTTGATTACTCCAATCTCACAAACTTTAGTGAATCTGCTTCAACATTTTGACATCATTGTAGGGTTTCGAGTTTGACAGCATGGGTGATCCAAGTTTTAGGTGGTTACAACAACTAGAGCTAATTCAAAGTATAAAGATGCGTATAAATGTTTTGGTAAATTGATGGCTCTTAGCGATGAGGAGGTGAACAGTGAGGAAGACAAGATCCGGATACTTCAAGCTAAGATTGTGTGTAGATGACTTCATTTTAACCAGAACCATCAAGTATTGGTTGAGAACATCAAGTCATTAGGTATGGGGTAATAATGTTTTTTTTATTTTTTTTATTTGATCTGTTGATTGCACTTTTGGATAAGATGTTGTAAATCACATGCCAAGGGGAAAAATCGTGGCAAGATAACGAAGTGGTAGTTCTAGGGTTATAACGTTCTGCACGAAACTTCAGTCATTGCCACAAGACGTTAATGATTTCGGCAATAAAAATGCGGCCTTACCCATTGCCAACGAAGGAAATAAAGAAGTATCCCGATCAATCCACGCCCAGGTCGCCTTGGAGTCTCCCAGCCACAAGGTAAACGTCGGTTGCGAAATGGGGGATGCCCAGCAAGCAATAAATCACATTCCACGAAATGGAGGACGCCCAACAAGCAATAAATCACAGTCCATGAAATGGAGGACGCCCAACAAGCAATAAAAACAAACCCATGGAGGATTTGCCCACTGTATTCTATAAACGCCCAAAATGTAAAAGCAAAGAAACCCACCAAAAAAAACAAAACACACACTGTATATAACACCCAGCAATAAAAAGTGTACCCACTGCAGAAAAAGAACACCCTCGGTGGTTATAATATGCCCAGGGTATCAAAAGGAACCCACTGAGATAAAAAAAAAAGTGTCCAATATAAATATAAACACCAGTGTATCAATAGAAAAACCCTACGGCAGAAGGACGCTCCCTGTGTGTAAAAATACGCCCAATGTAATACGAGAAAACCCACTGAGATAAAAAAAACCCAATATAGATATAAACACTAGTGTATCAAGAGAAAAACCCTACGGCAGAAGAATGCTCCCTGTGTGTAAAAAAAATACGCCCAAGGTAATACAAGAAAACCACCGAGAAGAAAAACGCCCAATATAAATAAAAACGAAATAACCAATGCAGTTGACAGGGACAACTTCGAAGGAGATTTCCAGAGATGATTATTAGCGCTGATCTACAGAACATACCCCTGTTTTTTTTTTTCTTTTGCAGGGTTTAAGGAATGAGGAATGACATTCACTACAGAACAATCAAATCTCAGCAACAAATAACTAAGCATTCTACTCTACTGAAAACATGAACATACTGTTGCCTTGTTGCTTGCCGCAATGAACCTGTGCTCCTGTCGCTCCTGCTCCTGCTTGCTGACAGCAAGGAACTCACCAGTACCTCCCATCCAAACACTAGGGGTACTCTCCTTCCCCCTCAGCCCCCTGAGCCGCAAAGGGGCCACACACAAACCAAACAATAGCCTAGCTTCTCAGCTCGCCTCCAAGGCAGAGCTACCACTCAAGTCAGCTAAGAATCCCCAACTCCTACAAGAAATCAGTCCAGTCTCTAGTCTGGCAGCATAACAATACCAATAGCTGAAAAAATTCCCCTTCTTTCCCCCTCTCCCTTTCTTTTATCCAGTCTCAAACCCTAAATCCTCTTTCTTTTAGGTTTTCCCCCCTTTTTCCTTTTTATTTTCTTATGTTTTTATTTTATTTTTATTTTTTTTTAAAACTCAAAGAGTAAGTGCGCTCATTAATAATTCCCCTTTATTTTTACATGCGTAACTTTTATTAATGGTAGAGGCGGTAGGGATTAATAAATTACGGAAAGAGAATCCATTTATCATTTTTGTTATTCTATAAATTTAAGATTAAGTAATACACGACAATTTGTTTATAATATAGGTATATATATTTTCATTCTTTTCTATTTATAAACATGCATTCATCATAGTAAATTATCATTATCCATCATTTAAATTCACCATTAATATATATATATATATATATATATATGATAATGAGAGATTAAGGTGATGGCAAACATGTATATGGGAAAATAAATGTATTACATAAAAAAAATAATGAGGAATTAAGGGGAGGGATGGAGAGATGGTGATTTAGTAATGTGAACTGGACATGAAAAAGGGAGATGGATA
Organism: Picea engelmannii; assembly: GCA_009831015.1. NCBI lineage: Eukaryota > Viridiplantae > Streptophyta > Pinopsida > Pinales > Pinaceae > Picea > Picea engelmannii. The sequence continues at coordinate 238,054 of ML792121.1, read as the reverse complement.
CTAGAAGATTAAGGTGATGGAGGATAGTTTAATAAAGTAGACATGGATAATGAGAGGATAATGGTCTTAGTTTTTTTTTTTTTTGAAATTTTCTTTATGTTACACTACGAAGTTGATGTCATTCTCCCACCAGTTATGAATCAATTTCTTCTTTGCAAGTTTTAAAACTATCAAGTTTTATTTAACACTTACCCTCATTATTGCCCCAAGAATTTCATGAAGACCAACTATTACTTAGGTGGGTTTTTGTTTAATTTGTTATTTTTATTCCAGGGTCTGCTCTTAGGGTTAGACTAAATTTTACGCTAACAGTTTTTTAGACTTGTACTAGATTCTGAACTGGGCGTCACTGGGTTAGGGAAGTTGTTTAGGAATCTCTTAAAGCGTTAAGGTCTTAGGGCTATTAGGTTTGTTTCCCTCATCTACATCAATGCGACGTTCCCTTCAGGACGCACCACATGATCCAAGGGTGCCACTCACCTCATTCATTTCCTTTACGCGATGTGTCCTTCAGGACGCACCACGTGCTCCAAGGGTGGCACTCGCTTCTCGTGTTTCTTTCGTGCGACGTGCCCTTCAGGATGCACCATGTGCTCCAAGGGTTCCACTCGCCAACTGGACTGATTGGTAGACATCTATAACGCCTGGAGTCAACACTCCGCCGGGTGAACTTGTAGGAGACTAAGGGTTCTAAGGAATAAGGCCCCCGCCTTATTGCGTGCCCCTTAGAATCATCGTGAACGACTGTCGTAGTCTGCCCTCACGATATCGCGGATCCTCTCGAACTAGGTAATCATTAACCTACAGTTCGAGCCACGGCGGGAGTGCTAGTAGGTGGTGGCAGGGCTGCTGTCCACCC
>ML792121.1:225952-237145 GCA_009831015.1 Picea engelmannii | reverse complement strand
GAATTGTGTGTGGCCCCTTTACTCCATATGTGAGTCTGGTCGGCAAGCTATCGTCAGCCTGCATCATCAACAATCATGTCAGAAAGGTCAACATCAAATCATCAAATCAAATGAAACATCATAGTAAACATATCAACCCAAAAACACACTCCCTGACTCAGTCCGGAGTCCAAGGGGATTCTACCGATGCCTCTGCATCCTCAAGGTCAAAAACCCTATACACTCAATGAAACTGAGTCAATAACATCTGTCGACATAAAATAGTAACACATCATGTCATCTGTCAATCGCATCATAATCAAGTATAAATTGTCTAACATCATAAAAGTCCAGATCACTTGCAAGCAAGTGTCCTCAAATAATAAGTTTTCTCAGTGCGCCAGAGCAGGATGTTACATACACCCCCTCTTGGTCTAAAATTCATCCCGAAGTTTCTCAGTATAAATGTAGAAATAAAGTATCACAGTATCATAAGTCTATCTATCAAACAAAAATGGAAACTGCTGACGCATATCATATGCGTCCTCCCAGGTCGTCGAGTGCGGACTATAACTGTCCCACTGGACCTTGACCTGATCTACCATTCAACGTTGTAACTGTCGAACGCGATGATCTAAAATGCGGACTGGCTCAACCCTAAGCGCTCCCTCGTCCGATACCTGCAAGGAACTTAGGTCAATCACATGTGTAGGATCACTAATATAATGTCTCAAAACAGATACATGAAAAACATCGTGCATACACCTCAAAGAATCAGGCAAGGCTAGTCGATAGGCCACGGGCCCCTTTTCTCTCCACAATCTCGAAAGGTCCCACCAACCTAGGAGAGAGTTTAGCTCCCTTTCCAAACTTGATCGAACTCTTATGTGGTTTAACCTGCAAGAAGAATCAATCGTCGACCTTGTAACTACGGTCGACTCGGTGCGTATCGACATAACTCTTCTGTCGATCCTGCGCTTCTTTAATCCTTTGTATTATGGTTTGCATTTGCTCTTCCATTTCTTGGATTGCTTCTGGTCCTACCAGGACCCTATCCTCAAGCTGATCCCAACTCAAGGGCGTCCGACACGGTCTCCCATAAAGAAACTCAAAAGGCACCATCTTAATGGTGCTCTGGTAACTATTGTTGTAAGCGAACTCTACTAGAGGCAAGAATTCCTCCCAACGCTTTTGTTGGTCCATCACCTACATGCACAACATGTATTCCAAGGTTTGGTTCGTTCGTTCGGTCTGCCCGTCAGTATCTGGGTGATACGAAGTACTAAAATTAAGTTGGGTTCCCAAGGCCTCTTGGAAACTCATCCAAAATCATCTAGTAAACACCGATCCTCGATCGGATATAATCTTTTTAGGCACACCATGCAGCCTCACAATCTCACTGATGAAAAATCTCGCTATGTCAGGTGCCTGATACGTCGAACACACCGGAATAAAGTGAGCACTCTTCATCAGAGTGTCTACTACTACGAAAATCGAGTCGTGTCTCCTTGCCGTCAGTGGCAGTCCAACAATAAAATCCATCGAAATAACTTCCCATTTCGATTCCGGAATGGCATGTGGTTGAAGTAATCCTGCCGGGTGTCTATGTTCATCCTTTACCTGCTGACACTCTAGACATCTAGCCACAAAGTTGACTATGTCGGCCTTCATTCCTTTCCAAAAGAATAAGGGTTTAAGGTCTGCCCTCATCTTTGTGACTCCTGGGTGATCCATGTAAACTGCTCTATGAGCCTTGCTCAGGATCAACATCCTCAACTCGTCGTTAAGCGGTACATAAATCTGACCTCTAAACCTCAATAACCCATCATTATCCAATGAATATCCCACATATCATGGTACCGTCATCGTGTTTTTTCCGATAAAATCCTTAACTTCCTTGTACCAGTCATCATCACATTGTAAGGTGAGAATCTTTTCACGTAGATTCGTTTGAAGAGGTAATACCAAAAATATGCGTGGTCTCTGACTCAAAGCATCCGCCACTCGGTTCACTGTTCCCTTTATGTAAGTAATCTCGAAGTCGTATTCGCTAAGCAATTCCGACCAACGCCGTTGTCGCGTGTTTAGGTCGCTTTGCGTAAAAATGTGTTGTAGTCCAAAATGATCAGTCTTTAATTCAAATTTTCGTCCAACAAGGTAGTGCCTCCAAACATTCAAGGCATATACGATGGATAATAACTCCAAATCGTGTGTCGCGTAGTTCTCCTCATGCCTTCTCAGCTTCCTCGAAATGTAAGCGATCACTCGTCTGTCCTGCATCAAGACTCCGCCTAAACCTTCCTTGGATACGTGAGTGCATACCAAGAAGTCTGCGTCCATGTCAGGGACATTTAGTATCGGTGCGGTTGTCAGCAACTCTTTAAGCCTCCGAAATGCCTCCACGCATTTCTCTGTCCAAACAAACTTCTTGTTTTTCTTCTGCAATTCCGTGATCGGATTTGCTATCTTTGAAAAACCCTCGACAAACCGTCGATAGTATCCTGCTAATCCCATAAAACTACGCACTTCTGTGACATTCGTTGGCGCGGGCCATTCCATAATAGCCTCAACCTTGGCTGGATCCATGACGATACCTTTGCCGGAGATGACATGCCCTAATTAGTGAATCCTTGATTGGTAAAAAGAGCATTTGGACAACTTCCCATACAATTTGTGTTCTCGCAAACATTATAGTACCAAGCGCAAGTGCTCGTCATGCTCCTCCGTCGTCTGAGAGTAGATCAAAATATCATCAATGAATACTTGGATGAACTTGTCCAAGTACTCACGGAACACCCCGTTCATCAAACTCATGAATACCCCTGGGGTGTTTGTCAGTCCAAATGGCAAAACTGTAAACTCGTAATGTCCAAATCTCATCTTAAAGGCTTTCTTAGGGATGTCATCCTCCTTGATCCGTAACTGGTGCTACCCGGATCGCAAATCGATCTTGGAGAACACCGTTGCACCCTTCATTTGATCGAATAGATCATCAATTCTTGGTAAGGGATACTGATTCTTGATCGTAGCCTTGTTCAGTTGACGGTCGTCAATGCAAAGCCTCCACGATCCATCCTTCTTTCGTATGAAAATAACTGGTGCACCCCATGGTGACACACTAGGACGTATCAGTCCCAGGTCCAACAACTCCTTCCATTGCATTTTCAACTCTTGCAACTCCGGGGTCGACATCCGATAAGGCGTTCTTGCTATCGGTTCGGTTCCTGGTTTCAGGTCTATGGTAAACTCCAGTTCCCTTTTCTGGGGCATCCCAGGAAACTCCTCCGAAAATATGTCTGCAAACTCCCTCACCACCGGAAGGTGTTCTAGACCTTCTGCTACCCCCTTCTCGTTTAGCGCGAGGATCGCATAAAGTTTGCACCCCTTGCGCATACTCTTCCATAATTGTAAGGAAGAGACGAACCATAGGGAAACTCCCTGGTTCCTTCCTACAATCACATGTCTCTGTCCTTCGTCATCAACCAAGTTCAACCATTTCGTCTTACAGTTGAGAGTCGCCTCATGCGTTTCCAACCAATCCATACCGATCACAACGTCATAAGACCCTAAGATCATGACGTACAAGTTGACCCTTGTGACAAACTCTCCTAGTTTAAGGGCACAGCCCATAACCTATCCTCCAACCTTCTGTTTGGATCTCGAAGCCATCTCCACGAAGCTAAAATCATCCTGTTCGACTGCCTTTACTTTAATCCTTTTTAGCGCTGCACCAGAAATGAAACTCTCGGTAGCTCCTGGGTCTATCAAAATACTAAGGTTCTGGTCAATGACAGTACCTGTCGTCTCGAGCACAGTCGACTGGTGCTCTGCCTGGTGGTTATTCACTGCTGCATGAATCCGATGGGCCTTGCCCATATCTCCCATGGTAGCGTGTCCGGCTGATCCGGACATCCTGGTCCTCTCCACAGGACAGTCGCACTGGTAGTGTGGCTCCCCACATGTCCAACACCCCTTCTTCGGCCCAGTAGTCCTGGTACCCAAAGTAGAAGATGACTTCCCACCAGCCTGAAACCCTGGTCTGTTCTGCTGAACATGCCTAAACTGCGGCTGCTGCGGACGACGCTGCTGTTGGTGCGGTGGTCCTCGATAAGGCATCCGCTGCTGAGGTGACGGTCGTTGAGGTGTAGTGAACGTGGATCCCCTCTGGAAGCCACAATGTCCCGGTGTATGTCTCACTGGTGGCTGATGCCATGGTGCACCAGATGAACTCTGCCCTGTGGGTCTCGCTGGAGTCCTGGTCTGACCCCCGCTGATAAGATCCTCCTCTGCTATGAGGGCCTTTTGGACAACATCATGCAAGGTTTGAGGCATCAAGATGCTAACCTTTACACACAGACTGTCGTTAAGGCCAAACATGAACCTGTTGACTTTGAGCTTCTCAGTGTTAAGGTGAGGAGCATACTGGAGCATCTCCATAAAATGTGCCTCGTACTCGGGCACCGTACGACCTCCCTATCATAATGCATTGAACTCATTGAGATGACGCTCAATGAATTCCTCTGAAAGGTACCTCTCTCAGAACCGTTCCTCGAACAGTTCCTATGACACATCTTCGATGACCATGTTCAGCTGCGGTAGGAGCATATTCCACCATAGAAGAGCGCTCCCCTTCAGTTTAAAGACCGCCATGTGGACCTTCATGTTGGAGGTATAATCACAAAGTGAGAAGCACATCGCCATATTCTCCGACCATGCCTCGGTGGCTGCGCCGACCGAGGCACCAAAGAACTCGAGAAATTTTACCTTCTCGAGTTCATGGTGAATGCTACCTGTGACGGCCGGTGCGCGTAGCGTAACCTCAGGGGGTGCTGGCACCCTGGCCTCGTCTCTGTCCAAACGACTGATCAGAGCCTCAGACATGCGCTGAAAGGATCTCATCATCCCAATAACATCACCAACTGCTATCTTCTCCTGTCCGAGAACTTGCTCGCCTCCCTGGGGGTTAGACCTCTCAGGCATGGATGTTGCTGGAGGCGTCTCGCCTCCTCCCCTAACACCCCGTCGTCTACCTCCGTGGTGTCCTCTAACGATAATTACCTGCACGCACACAATCAACTCAATCATCAACAATATAGTAAAACCATCTCATGTCTACGAAATCTGTAGCGAACCCCAAGTCGCGGGTCGAACCGGCTCTGATACCATATGTAACAACCCTCCTGGTTATGACAACAACTATGAAAACAGGTGCAATTTTTTTTTTTTTTTTTTTTTTTGTNGTGTGCACGCGTGTAGAAGAAACAACCCCCTTGACTCTACGTCACCACTCGAACCAACAAGATGCAAGTAAGATGAACACAATCAATATGACCCAACAATCACAGTGACAACAAGAAATAAACGCCGCTGGACATAAGGCGTGCAACTACCAGCTATAAGCAGACAAAGACACCAGGTGTTAAGTACAGTATCATCACAGAATGGAAGAATCCAACAGTAGAGTTTACTATTTCTGCACAGAAAAGCAGGGCTTTTAGTCTTACTTCTTCTCGAAAGAAGATTAGACAGGCTCCTGGCCGACTTCTCAGGCAGAAACTAATAAATCTTTTAGGGAGTCGTAGTAGTGGAAACTGTGCCTTTAAACAGCCCGAGACTACTGATACGGCTCAGAGTGTGACGCAAGAGTGGAACTGTGCCTTTAAACAGCCTGAGACTCTTGATACGGAACTGGATTCCTTCCACCGGATTTACACACCGACATAAATACTAAGCTACAAGAGGTGTCTATATCCCGCCCGACACAAACAGACTACGCAATACAATACCACCAAGTACTACAAAATCAGGGACAATCATGACCTCTACGGAAGACGCAAGCCAGGAGGTCGTAAATATCGACCAACCCCTACTGAGACCCGAAGACACCAATCAAGATCAATTGCTTCATTAATTATCATTAACCGACGAAGACCTTATCATAAGGTAAAAGCCAAAAATCAACCCCCATTAATTAGTTATAAGGTCATTTTGCACTAGATCAAGGGAAAGCAATAAACACAGGCGCATTGCATTTTTCTGTTACTCGCCATAAATGAGAAATGACATCAACCATAATGGTAAACTCTCGAACATTTACATTCTCTAAATTATCTTGCCTTTCCTACCAATTTTTACCATACATTAGAATAACCTAACCATTATTTGCATTGTGATTTAGATCTTATCCTTAACACTTCAATTTAAACTAATAATAGCCTTGCAAATTAAACTTCACCACGAGCCTTTCAATTAAACAATTATTAACATGGCGATTCAACCATCATCATTAACATTACAACTCAACACAAATATTATCGTTGACACTTCAATTTAAATGAATAATAACCTTGCAATTAAACATCATCACACACATTCAATTAACAATTATTAACATTGCAATTTAACAAGTATTACCATTGAAAATTAAACAACATTAAGTCAAAGCACGAAGAATAACTCTGGGGATATTAACTATGTGGAATTGGTGCAGAATCAAATCAAATATACATTGCAATAAATGCCCTTGCAGATCCACTTACTAATTCCCAAATAAAATGATATCGACAGTCCTCACATTTAATTCAGGCATTCCATCCTAAGATGATTCCTCATAATAGCATTACCTTACCTTCATTATACTATGGTGTAGGGGCATTGCAATAGCTTGTTGAAATGACCTTACAATACCTTTCCTTAATACATTTACCCTAACATAATATAAAATGTAATAATGTAATAACTCTGGATATGGCTGTCACAATAGGCAGTAATAAATCTGGAGGTTACCTCATTCTAGTAAGGAAGTAAGAATAATAAGGCAGTGAGATTTAGATATCAAATGACTAGCTATAATAAATTATCAATTAAACTAAATAAGGAAGACAACAATATGGAAAATAATTCTCCTGTTAATTCCTTTTAGGTGGACAGAGTTCGAATGTTTACCCACAATAACGATAGATGATAAAACAATTTAGCAATAACAAAAATAAAACAATTCTAGAAGTAATGGCTCCGTTAATTCTTTTCAGTGCTAACTGGAATTACAGTCTAGATTTATAAGGAATTCATAATAGTTATGAATCCTGTATAGGTTGGGGGTAAAATGGTGAAATTCCAGTATCATTACCATAACCTTATCTTTAATACAATTACCCTTACAGTTTGCAAGACCATGAATAAGAGCAATAATGACATTCTTTGCGTTTTCATAAATACTGTTGGTTATGTTGTCTTATTTTTTTTGTTAGGTGCATGCACATCTTGTTTTCTATTCACTCTGTTTCATTATCATTGTTGATTACTCTAATCTCACAAACTTTAGTGAATCTACTTCAACATTTTTACATCATTGTAGGGTTTCGAGTTTGACAACGTGGGTGATCCAAGTTTTAGGTGGTTACAACAACTAGAGCTAATTCAAGGTATAAAGATGCGTATAAATGTTTTGGTAAATTTATGGCTCTTAGCGATGAGGAGGTGAACAGTGAGGAAGACAAGATCCGGCTACTTCAAGCTAAGATTGTGTGCATATGACTTCATTTTAATCAGAACCATCAAGTATTGGTTGAGAACATCAAGTCATTAGGTATGGGGTAATGATGTTTTTTTTTTATTTTTTTTATTTGATCTGTTGATTGCACTTTTGGATAAGATGTTGTAAATCACATGCCAAGGGGAAAAATCGTGGCAAGATAACGAAGTGGTAGTTCTAGGGTTATAACATTATGCACGAAACTTCAGTCATTACCACAAGACGTTAATGATCTGGGCAATAAAAATGCGGCCTTGCCCACTGCCAATGAAGGAAATAAAGAAGTATCCCGATCAACCCATGCCCAGGTCGCCTTGGAGTCGCCCAGCCACAAGATAAACGCCGGTCATGAAATTGGGGACGCCCAGCAAGCAATAAATCATAGTCCATGAAATGGAGGATGCCCATCAAGCAATAAATCATAATCCATGAAATGGAGGACGCCCAGCAAGAAATAAAAAGAAACCCACGGAGGATTTTCCCACTGTCTTCTATAAACGCCCAAAATGTAAAAGCGGAGAAACCCACCAAAAAAAACAAAACGCACACTGTATATAACGCCCAACAATAAAAGGTGTACCCACTGCAGAAAAAGAACGCCCCAGGTGGTTATAATACGCCCAGGGTATCAGAAGAAACCCACTGAGATAAAAAAAAAATGCCCAATATAAATATAAACACCAGTGTATCAATAGAAAAAACCTACGGTAGAAGGACGCTCCCTGTGTGTAAAAATATGCCGAATGTAATACAAGAAAACCCACTGGGATAAAAAAAACCCAATATAAATATAAACACCAGTGTATCAAGAGAAAAACCCTACGGCAGAAGAACACTCCCTGTGTGTAAAAAAAATACGCCCAAGGTAATACAAGAAAACCATTGAGAAAAAAAACGCCCAATATAAATAAAAACGAAATAACCAATGCAGTTGACAGGGACAGCTTCGAAGGAGATTTCTAGAGCTGATTACCAGCGCTGATCTACAGAACATACCCCCGTTTTTTTTTTTCTTTTGCAGGGTTTAAGGAACGAGGAATGACATTCACTACAGAACAATCAAATATTAGCAGAAAATAACTAAGCATTCTACTCTACTGAAAACATGAACATACCGTTTCCTTGTTGCTTGCCGCAATGAACCTGTGCTCCTGCCGCTCTTGCTCCTGCTTTCCGACCGCAAGGAACTCACCGGTACCTCCCAGCCAAACGCTAGGGGTACTCTCCTTTCCCCTCAGCCCCCCGAGCCACAAAGGGGCCACACACAAACCAGACAATAGCCTAGCTTCTCAGCTCGCCTCCAAGGCAGAGCTACCACTCAAGTCAGTTGAGAATCCCCAACTCCTACAAGAAACCAGTTCAGTCTCTAGTCTGGCAGCATAACAATACCAATAGCTGAAAAAAGTCCCCTTCTTTCCCCCTCTCCCTTTCTTTTATCCAGTCTCAAACCCTAAATCCTCTTTCTTTTATGTTTTCCCACCTTTTTCCTTTTTATTTTCTTATGTTTCTTTTTATTTTTTTTATTTTTTTATTTTTTTTTTAAAACTCAAAGAATAAGTGCGCTCATTAATAATTCCCCTTTATTTTTACATGCGTAGCTTTTATTAATGGTAGAGGCGGTAGGGATTAATAAATTATGGAAAGAGAATCCATTTATCATTTTCGTTATTCTATAAATTTAAGATTAAGGAATACACGACAATTTGTTTATAATATAGGTATATATATTTTCATTCTTTTCTATTTATAAGCATGCATTCATCATAGTAAATTATCATTATCCATCATTTAAATTCACCATTAATATATATATATATATATATATATATATATAGGATAATGAGAGATTAAGGTGATGGCAAACATGTATATGGGAAAAGTAAATGTATTACATAAAAAGAATAATGAGGAATTAAGGGGAGGGATGGTGATTTAGTAATGTGAACTAGACATGAAAAAGGGAGATGGATACTGGAATATTAAGGTGATGGAGGATAGTTTAATAAAGTAGACATGGATAATGAGAGGATAATGGTCTTACTTTTTTTTTGTTTTTTTTTTAATTAGAAATTTTATTTATGTTACACTACGAAGGTGATGTCATTCTCCCACCAGTTAGGAATCAATTTCTTCTTTGCAAGTTTTAAAACTATCGGGTTTGCTTTAACACTTACCCTCATTATCGCCCCAAGAATTTCATGAAGACCAACTATTACTTAGGTGGGTTTTTGTTTAATTTGTTATTTTTATTCTAGGGTCTGCTCTTAGAGTTAGACTAAATTTTACCCTAATAGTTTTTTAGACTTGTACTAGATTCTGAGATGGGTGTCACTGGGTTAGGGAAGTTGTTTAGGAATATCTTAAACTGTTAAGGTCTTAGGGCTATTATGTTTGTTTCCCTCATCCACATCAATGCGACGTGCCCTTCAGGACGCACCACGTGCTCCAAGGGTGCCACTCACCTCGTTCATTTCCTTTACGCGACGTGCCCTTCAGGATGCACCACGTGCTCCAAGGGTGCCACTCGATTCTCGTGTTTCTTTTGTGCGACATGCCCTTCAGGATGCACCATGTGCTCCAAGGGCGCCACTCACCAACTGGACTGATTGGTAGACATATATAATCCCTGGAGTCAACACTCCGCTAGGTGAACTTGTAGGAGACTAAGGGTTCTAAGGAATAAGGCCCTCGCCTTATTGCACGCCCCTTAGAATAATCGTGAGCGACTGTCACAGTCTGCCCTCACGACATCGTGGATCCTCTCGAACTAGGTAATCGTTAACCTACAGTTCGAGCCACGACGTGAGTGCTAGTAGGCGGTGGAAGGGTTGTTGTCCACCCCTCTCCCTCCACCTCTCTGGAATCGTGTGTGGCCCCTTTACTCCATATGTGAGTCTGGTTGGCAAGCTATTGTCAGCCTGCATCATCAACAATCTTGTCAGAAAGGTCAACATCAAATCATCAAATCAAATGAAACATCATAGAAAACATATCAACCCAAAAACACACTCCCTGACTCAGTCCGGAGTCCAAGGGGGTTCTACCGATGCCTCTGCATCCTCAAGGTCAAAAACCCTGCACACTCAATGAAACTGAGTCAATAGCATCTGTCGACATCAAATAGTAACACATAATGTCATCTGTCAATCGCATCATAATCAAGTATAAATTGTCTAACATCATAAAAGTCCAGATCACTTGAGAGCAAGTGTCCTCAAATAATAAGTTTTCTTAGTGCGCCAGAGCGGGATGTTACAGGATTAGAAAAATTAATTGATTTTTTTTAAATAATTGAATTGAATTAATGTTAATATAAAAAAATTACAATATTTCCATTCATTCATTTTAAAAATCCATTATAAGGTATGATGGAAGAATGTCTTATCAAACTTTTAATTTAATAGCATAAGGTATGACAGAAGACTGTCTTATAAAATTCTAAAATTAATTTCATAGCAAAAATAATTAATGCATTTTGTGAGTAAATTTTAGTTATTTATAATTAGAAAAATATAATTATTTAAGATTGAGAATAACATGTTATTATGTTATTGTTTAGGTGGTTGTGTTTATATGATTTTTAATTATTTATAATTAAAAAATTATAATTATTTTAGATTGAGAATAAAATGTTATTGTTTAGGTGGTTGATTCTAAATTTGCTTTTATATAATATAAAT
>ML792121.1:209832-222468 GCA_009831015.1 Picea engelmannii | reverse complement strand
TAATGTATTAATAATTTAATAATGTATTTCTTAATGTATTAATAATTTAATAATGTATTAATTAATAATATATCAATGTATTAATTAATTAATACATTACATCATTAATCTATCAATCAATTAGTTAATACTTTACCTTACACTCTAATGTAGATTCATACTTTAGTTTATAATTTAAATTTATATATTGCATTAAAGTAATACATTAATATATTATTACACCATTTATTTACATACATCATTACATTAATATAATACATTAATTATGTATTAATACATTAATAGTCTTTAATATAATACATTAATTATGTATTAATATAATAGATTAATTATACATTATTTAATGTATTAATACTAATACTAATACAATTTCTTAATAAATGTTTACATTATTAATATATTATTTTAGCACTTTTAAATATTTTTTATTACTTTCTTAATACTTTATTAATATACTTTGTTATTTACTCTTTTATTTGCTAAATTAATTTTATGCATTACATTAATACTATATTATACATTAATATATTGATATTTTTTTATGCATTGCATAAATGTATTAATTAATTAATACATTAATATATTTTTACATTATTAATGTTTTCTTACTTTATTTTTATATTTTTTGCATTCTTAATGTATTATTTTAGGAATGTCTTTATTTTATTATTATTTTCTTATTAATACATATAATGCTTTATTACTATTATTAACTTTATTAATATCTTTGTTATTTACTATTTTATTTTTGCTAAATTTATTTATAATCTATAAATTAATTTTTAGATTATTGATATATTATTTTAATAATATATTTATTTTGTTTTAACTTATTTTATTTATGCTATATTATTTTCTATTTTATAAATAATTGTTATTTAATATTTATTTTATTATTGATAATCAATTGATAATTAATCATTTAATTATTATTAATTAATAAATATTAATTTCTAATTAATTATTTTTTATTAATTAAATAATATTTTATTATTATTTAATAATTATTAATAAATAATTATTAATTGATTATTATTAAATTCATATTATTAATTGGTTTTTATTTAATTCTTTTTTATAATTTATTAATAAAATTATTACATATATTTATTATTATTATTTTTAATAAATTATTTAATTAGTTATAATACTAACTAAAAAATTAATAATTTTATTTTAAATAATAATTTAGTAATTACTAAATAATATTTAATTATTACATTTAAAATGCATAAATGTGTTCATGGTTGTGGCCATGCATGCCGGTCGTCAACTAGCAACAACCACATTAAGTAAAAAGTGGTTGATATACGCCCATCCACGCCATTAATTAAAAAAAAGTGGAAAATGGCGTCGATCGGCGTATATCAACAACTTTTTACTTAATGTGGTTGTTGTTAGTTATGTAGTATTGAATAATGCTATGCAATATTGAATAATGTAGTAGGTGGATTATAGTTCTTAGAACTTGAATTACTTTCAGATTTTATAACCAAAATCCACCTTTTAAATCCTAAATTTATCTAGGACTTCAATGTTGTGTAGAAAACTAGATAACCATAAATCCATATACACTTCAATGTTGCTGGGTAAGCTAGATATTGGCCACCATAAAGCCGTGAAATGCTCCAGAGGTGTTGCTGATTTTGATAGGCCAGATATGCACAACAACCCTAATAACCATATCTAGATAGGCCAAATATACACAACAACCCTAAAAACCATATCAAATTCACTCTTGTTCTGAATGGAACCATTTAGGCGTTCTCCAGCCTGGAGTCGGCTATGCTAGTAATATAATATAGTTGATTTCTTTTAAAAAAACACTAACATTTTATACATAAACGTTCCAATACATTAACCCTAAAAAAAATTATTACATATCAAAATACTTAACTAAATCACTACTGTTATAATTTTCACATCTAATCTGTTCCTCAACTGAGGATATAAATTAAAATTTGCATGTGACTCCTTTCAGACTGAGAAAGCTTCACGGTATTTCAGTAACAGTTTAACAAACATTATTAAACTAGCACAGCGGCTAACTCGCGGCTGAGAACGTCGAAAGGTAGCGGCTGAGAACGCGTGCCCTCAATATAGTGAGAACACATGCCTCGAGTATAAAATGTTTGTGGTAATCTGTTTGGCTGCATTAGGTTGATAAATAGAACGTGGTAATTACATATCCTTACAGTATTTTTTTAATGTGATTAGGTAAATGTTAAAAAGTAAACATGTTAACGGATGCCTTGATAAATGCAAGAAAGTTATGAACAATAAATCTGATCCATTGATTTTGGAGGACGACTAAGAATATGCGAGCATCTTCAATACATAGCCATCAGATTAGAGTTTAAGGTTAAATAAAGTTAAAAGATCATTAATTGTGCCCATTGTCAATAGGTGTATGCCTTTCGGCATAATTATAATCTCTGTAAAATCATTGCTTAATTTGAGAATACTTAACGAAATTAGTAAGAAAATTATAATTTTTTTAAACTACAAATACTTAACCACAAAATCACCTTCAAATTGGAAACATAATCAAATTGGCAACATAATCCAATGATATAGATGAGCATCAGGTCAGCTCTATAATATTGAAATCACAAATATCATGAAAGATGAAAATCCAAAAGTTTTCAACCAAATTCAAATTTTGAAGACTGAAAGTGGTAAAGTTTTAGGTAAATTCGAGGAGCCAGACGACGAGAATCCCTTCTTGATTTGGACTTGGTATTTGATTTGTGTGAAGCGATTCTTGGCTCCAAAGGGCCGCAGGGGTTTGACGTGGATACGGGAAGATGATAAATAAGCATGGAGCTGGGTTTGGGCTTAGGTGGTGAAGATATCGTTGTGAGGTGTGTTGAGTCTTGGATACAGTTTCAGAAAATGACGAGTGCAAAAAAGGCCGACCTGGTTCAAAACACAAGATTAGTTCTACGGCTGGGACTGGAACTGTGTTCGCAGAGGCAGAATTATGCTCACAGATTTTGTTTTTTCCTTTATGGATTATATCGAAAACAAAAGGGTCTGTTGCATTCTATGTTTCTTGCGTTGTTGATCCTGATTAGTAGTCTTGAACTTTTAATATTCCTTCTGTTGTTGAATCAAAATGAATTTGACTAGCTTTCAAATGAAGAACCACTTTCCAATTATCTTTGTACATGAAATTAATGAGAGGCGTTGTCTGTTGCCATTGTTATTATTTTGGAACTTACAGGCGGGACATAGTCAGAATCTGAAGCATCTATTCAGTTTTACCCTCAACCCCTACCTTTATAGAGGAATCAATCTCTTTCGAATACTAATCAAGTTATGAGAAGTCTGAGCATCTGAAATCTAGTAAGCACAATTTCAAATGTCGAGAGTCAATCTGGCTCAATTTCAATGAGAAGTCAAACTTTCAGCATTGGTGTCGTTTATAACAGTGGAATTGGAAGGTCTTCAATGTCAAGATCAGAAGGCTATAGTGAGTACTCCAGTACAACGAGCATAGAGAAAAGAGAATCTCCTGACAACAAAGGATTACCAAAGACTCCACCTTTATCCATTGGATACCTCCCATTCATGGAAATTGATACCTTTTCTACAAGAAAAAATCACTTTAACCTGGACATTCCAAGCGCAAATGGCCTTAGCGGCACTTTACAAGCAGATCCAGCTATTTTCTCCGAAAATGTCAACATTCACAATGTCCCAACCCTCCCATTCAGTTGGATCTGCTTCCTGCCATGCCTATTCCGCGCGGTTTTTCATGGCATCCCAACACTAAAACTTACCGAACGACCTTTGAAAACGGTATGTTGTCGAAGAAGCCATTCATTGTCGAACTGCTTCCAGGTTTAATGGTTTCGCATCTGTTATCTAACGCTTTATTTTTCTATTCATTGGCATGAAACTGCAAAAGAGATTATGGAGAAAGCAGATCCTATGGTCAAGGTGGAGGAGTTGCATCGGCCTCTTCCCCTCGGGGTTTCGATGTGAACCGATTTCCCTCCTCCGCAGACAACGATAATTAGGATGACGACGATGTAGCGGTCTCGTCGCCCAACAACACCATATCGTCTTTTCAGATGGATTTCGCCATTTTTCATGCGACCAATGTTGTGAAGAGGGAGAGGGACGAGGAGTGTGATAAAAACGCTAATGACAACTAACTGGATAGAGATTGCTCTAGAGGAAGCGACGAAGAAGAAGGGGGTGACACCAGAAAAAAAGGGGTTCTGAGTAGCCAACGCGCCCATCAACCAAATTCAAAATTCAAATTTGAAATTTCAATTAGCGGGATAAATTAAAATTTCAATTGGGATGTAGGACGACATTTAAAGGTTTAAAGGACTACAACTAGATGTGAGCTTTGCATGGTTGCTGGATGGAGCATGCATGCATCGATAATGGCCGCATGGTTGAACCATGCAGCAGCTCAGTAATGATTGGGCTGCTGCATGGTAGATGGCGAAGGCTATCCACCATGCAGCAGCCCAATCATTGGGACGTTGCTGCATGGTGTATTAATTGAGTTGTTGCATGCCCATCCCATGACATATACCATGCACCATAAAAATCCGATCCCGCATTTTATTTCATGGCACGTTCATACATGACATGCATGGCATGATATTCCGCCATCCAGTGATTCCTTCAAATGACGTCTCCACCTCCTGTGTCAACGATCAGGTTGACATGGACGTTGTACATCTAAACCATTAACGTTGGAGGTACCTTCCTGAACCATTCCGCATCCATTTAAATTTGAAATTTAAACTAGGTGCGTTTCAATTCAAAATTTGAAATTTAAACTAGGCGCGCTTCATTCGAAAGACAAACGCAGGTTACCTCACGGGAATAGAAATCAAGAATGCTCTGCATTTCAGAGCTAGGTTACCTCACAGGAATAGAAATCAAGAATGCTCTGCACTTCAGAGCCAGGAAACGCCCATGAGAAAATTTTTATGGCCCAATCTAGATAGCCTGTGCTGGCCTTCCCTCTGACGTAGTAGGTTGTGCTTATGCAAGTCTTCATTTGAGCAAAGGAAGGAGCTCCACGGATATCTTCTCCTCAAAATTCAGGAGTCATGGTTGCAACCAACTAAGATTATCTGAGGGTTCTTTGATGCGAATTCGAGTATGGAAAATCATGTAACAGAATTCATGGCGCTTTGTTGAGCTCCAAACTCTACTGGCTCTTCGACTCATAAATGAAAGAACCTTCGTTCCCTTGCCTCGATGCGAAACCATGTGCCAGTGCTGGGTTTTGTATATGCAAGTGAAAGAGATGCGCTCTCGAGAAAGCTCTCAAAGAATCCCTAAGGCCTGTAACCAAACATTTCGAAGAAGAGCATAGTAAATAATTACAAGAAAACATTGTTGCAGCTCAATGGATGAATAGGTATATCATGGTCCTCTCCTCTCATCTCGGTTTCACTGTTGTGTTCGGTGTTCAAATCCCGGTGCAGTCTGTCAAACATGTCAGAGACGCTCAGAAAACAAGGCCGAGAGAAAGGGGTTCTACCGGATTCCATTGATGTACGAGAATCCAAACGCTTCAATGGTGAAGAAACGAACCGGTTTTGTCATCTGCTGCAATTAGACAAAACCCTAGTTGAAGAAGAAGAATTCACTCCGAGTGAGGATTTCATAACTGGTGTCATGAAAAGCCCGGAGGAAGAGATCAGCGTGATATGTTCCACTTTTTATGCCCCCAACTCGGAGGATAATTTGCCGGCCTCCGATATCTCTAGCAGCCAAAGCCTCATTTCGGACTCGGGGATTGATTTGTGCTATCTCTTAGAGGCTTTGGATGATGATCTCGGCATTCCCTCAAGCCCCGTTCTAGACTTGAAAGACCAAGTCTGTCAATCTCCCAAGGAAAGCTTGTCCGCTAAGGGTTTTCTGGAAAAATCGGATTTGAAATGCCTCAGTGAAAATTGGCACTTCAAGGACGAGTTTGAAAAATATCAATAGTATGCATTGTATGAATATCCCTGCGATGCGAGCGAGATGCACGATTATATGAACAGAGATTTATTTGCCCACACATGTTTTTTGATGGGGATTTTTCTGCGGCATGGCCATTCGAAACTGTTGGACGCCCATAATCAATGCAATGGCTCATCGGGACTGTATAATCATGTACTTCGATCTTATTCAGAATATATATGGTTGTAATATTGATGCTCCGAACATTTCAACGTCCAGAAAATTTTATTCTTTGAATCCGTTGGTAAACTGTGCAGCACAAGTTTCGCCATTGTTGTCGACTTCTGGCATATTAAGAAGTTTTAACACCACCATTTTCTTGATTGACGCGTGCATATACGAAAGCTGGACATATACGGAAGCGTGCATATACGAAAGGGCACATATACGGAAGGTGCATATATGGAAGTTGCGCATATACAGAAGGTGCATATACGAAAGCCCGTATATACGGAAGGGTGCATATACAGAAGCGCGCATATACAGAAGCTATTGCAGATACGTAAGAGTGCATATACGGAAGTTACTTCATATACGGAAGCGCGCATATACGGATGCTGCATATACGGATGACGTGCACATATACAAAAGCGTGCATATACGGAAGCTACGCATATACGGAAGCGTGCATATACGAAAGCTGCGCATATACGGAAGCACGCATATACGGAAGATGTGCATATATGGAAGCGCACATATATGGAAGGTGCATATACCGAAGCTACGCATATACAGAAGGGTGCATATACGGAAGCGCGCATATACGGAAGCACGCATATACAGAAGCGTGCATATACGGAAGTTGGTGCATATACATAAGCGCGCATATATGGACGTGCACATATACGGAAGCGTGAATATACGGAAGGTGCACACATATACGGAAGGGCACATATACCGATGGCGCATATACGGAAGGTGCACACATATACAGAAGCGCGCATATATGGAAGCGTGCATATACAGAAGGGAACATATTCTGATGGCGCATATACGGAAGCGCGCATATACGAAAGGGCATATATACCGATGGTGCATATACGGAAGCTGCGCATATACGGAAGGTATACGAAAGGTGCATATACGGAAGCGTGCATATACGAAAGGTGCATATACAGAAGCGCACATATACAGAAGGGTGCATATATGGAAGCTGGTGCATATACCGAAGCACGCATATACGGAAGCACGCATATACGGAAGCGCGCATATATGGAATATGACATATACGGAAGCACGCATATACGGAAGGTGCATATATGGAAGCGTGCATATATAGAAGCGCACATATACAGAAGCGTGCATATACAGAAGTTGCACATATATGAAAGGTGCATATACGGAAGGGCGCATATACAGAAGCTGCGCATATATGGAAGGGTGCATATACGGAAGCGCGCATATACGGAATGGTGCATATACGGAAGCTGGCGCATATACGGAAGTGCGCATATACAGACGTGCGCATATACGGACGCTGTGCATATACGGAAGCATGCATATACGGAAGCTGCACATATACGAAAGGTGCATATATGGAAGGACACATATACGGAAGGTGCATATACGGAAGCGTGCATATACGAAAAATGCATATACGGAAGTATGCATATATAAAAGCGTGCATATACGGAAGCGTGCATATACACACATGCACAGCTTCCGTATATGTAGCTTCTGTATATGCTCGCTTCTGTATATGCTTGCTTCTGTATATGCATCGTCCATATATGCGCAGCTTCTGTATATGTGCCTTCTGTATATGCGCGTTTCTGTATATGCATCTTCCGTATATGTGCGTTTTTGTATATGCACCTTCCGTATATGCGCAGCTTCCGTATATGTTCCCTTCTGTATATGCACCTTCTGTATATGCACAGCTTCCATATATGCACGCTTCCATATATGCGCAACATTCGTATATGCGCGCGTCTGTATATGCACGCTTCCGTATATGCGCGCGTTTGTATATGCAGGTTTCCGTATATGCGCGCTTCTATATATGCAGGCTTTCGTATATGCACCTTCCGTATATGCGCGCTTCCGTATATGCACCTTTCGTATATGCGCAGCTTCCGTATATGTGCCCTTTCGTATATGCACCTTTCGTATATGCGCATCTTCCGTATATGCACGCTTCTGTATATGCACAGCGTCCATATATGCGCGCGTCAGTATATGCGCGCTTCCGTATATGCGCTCTTCCATATATGCGCCATCTTACATATATGCAGCCTTCCGTATATGTGCGCTTCCGTATATGCACCCTTCCGTATATGTGCAGCTTCCGTATATGCAGCTTTTGTATATGCACAACTTTCGTATATGCACGCTTCCATATATGTGCGCTTCTGTATATGCACGCTTCCGTATATGCACCTTCTATATATGCGCGCTTCTGTATATGCTAGCTTTTGTATATGGATCAGCTTCCATATATGCGCGCTTCCGTATATGCGCAACTTCCGTATATGCGTGCTTCGGTATATGCACCAGCTTCCGTATATGCACCTTCCGTATATGCACCCTTCCATATATGTGCGCTTCCGTATATGCACCTTCCGTATATGCACGCTTCCGTATATGCACAGCTTCCATATATGCACTTTTCGTATACCTTCCGTATATGCGCATCTTCAGTATATGCACGCTTCCGTATATGCGCAGCTTCCGTATATGTGCCCTTCCGTATATGCACATCTTCCGTATATGCGTGCTTCCGTATATGCACCATCAATATATTTGACCTTCCGTATATGCATGCTTCCATATATGCGCGCTTCCGTATATGCACGCACTTTTCGTATATGCACGCTTCCATATATGCGCCATCGGTATATGTGCCCTTCCGTATATGCGCGCTTCCGTATATGCACGCACCTTCCATATATTAACGCTTCCGTATATGCGCACGTCCGTATATGCGTGCTTCTGTATATGCGCACTTTTGTATATGCACTAGCTTTCGTATATGTGTGCTTCTGTATATGCATATTTTGGTATATGCACGCTTCCGTATATGCACCCTTCCGTATATGTGCAGTTTCGGTATATGCACCTTCCATATATGCACCCTTTTGTATATGCGCAGCTTCCGTATATGCACCCTTCCATATATGCGCAGCTTCCATATATGCACGCTTCCGTATATGCACGCTTCCGTATATGCGCAGCTTCCGTATATGTGCCCTTCCGTATATGCATGCTTCTGTATATGCGCAGTTTCCATATATGCAGCTTTCGTATATGCATAGCTTCCGTATATGCACGCTTTTGTATATGCGCGCATCATCCGTATATGCAACGTTCGTATATGCATGCATCCGTATATGTAGCATCTTTCGTATATGCGCGCTTCCGTATATGCAGCAGCTTCTGTATATGCACCCTTCCGTATATGCGCGCTTCTGTTTGTGCACCTTCTGTATATGCATGCTTCCATATATGCGTAGGTTCCGTATATGCACAGGTTTTGTATATGCACCTTCCATATATGTGCCCTTCCGTATATGCACGCTTTCGTATATGTGCAGCTTTCGTATATGCTTAGCTTTCGTATATGTGCCCTTCTGTATATGCACCAACTTTCATATATGTGCGCTTCCGTATATGCACCCTTCCGTATATGCGTTCTTCCATATATGCACCTTCCGTATATGTGCGCTTCTGCATATGCGTTGTCAGTATATGCGCGCTTCCGTATATGCATCTTCCGTATATGCGCAGCTTCTGTATATGCACGCTTCTGTATATGCACCTTCCGTATATGCGCTCTTCTGTATATGCAACTTTCGTATATTCTTGCTTCCGTATATGCACCTTCCGTATATGAGCACTTTCATACATGCGTGCTTCCGTACATGCCAATTAGGACCTCTTCATCCAATTAGGACACACCTTCATCCCATTGGAAAATCCCTTGGTGACACATGTCACTACTTGGGAATGTGATGTCATATCTGCATGACATGTGGCATCATTTCCACCTAACACGTGGATTTTGTATTTCCCACAAAACCTTACCTACAAGTGCCAAATCACTATGTCAAGTGACACCTTCTATGATCGACACGTGGCACCATCCATGTCATTCTCATGAGCCCTTAGCTAAAGATCAATGATCCAGATTGTCCGTTGAGTTCCTCTGATCTTGATAGATCAATGGTCCTTATTGCTTCTCTGAGCTCCTTTGATATCGACAGATCAACGATACATATCTCCTCTCGAAGCTCCTTTGGAGTACATCTGACCTGAGTTATTTTGAGAACGACATGAAAGCATAAATATAACCAAGATATAACAATGAAATACACAAAAATATAGAAGAGAACACAGAAATACAGTGAAACCCAACTTCTATTACTAAATAAGATAGAAAAAACATTGTAGAACACAAACTGGAAAAATGGGGTAGCTTATCTCTAAAAAGAAAGAGATGTTGGCTACGCTTCATTCACATGAAGCTTTACATAACACTCCATTGCATGCTTAAAGGGCCTCCTTCACCTCAATTATATATGAGAGAGTGAGAGGAGAACATTTCCAATGATGCATGTGGGATAAATTGGGCTAAGTTTATAAAATGCCATAGGCATGTAAAACACTAGGACTTCCCAGGCGGTCATCCATCCCAGTACTTCTCTAGCCTGAGCACACTTAACTGCAAAATTCTAATGGGATCCAATGCATTAACACTATGATGTAGGCATGTACATAATACAACTAGGAAATCACTAAATGATATATGTAATTAACAAATTAAGATGACATTACATTCGATTCCCCATCAAAAGGGTGAATATCATGGTTTATCAAAACCACAGGCTCAAAATGGTGATTTAGTGGAAGAGCTGGATGGCCATTGAGATCCATCTGGATCAGCATCTTCTATGAATCCATAATAGACTTTGAACAATGTTCTCCGAAGAATGGTTAGGATCATTTCCCTATATTTGAATCTAACAGTTTATATCGTGATCACAGATCTATTGGTTTCCAACCCTCTCCAGTACACATGTGTTCCTCAGTCGAATACACTGTTGACACCTGTCACTCTAACAATCATGTCGATTGCCATGTTGGCATGACACGTCATGTCAATTTCATCTTCTCTCTCCTTGCACTCGTAGGATAAGGAATGGAACCAAGAGCTGGAACCATTTTTCCTCACTCAACCTCAATGGTCGAGATTCATCCCTCAACCCTCCAATAGATCAAAGATCCCTATTTATTTGGAATTTGTCTTTGAATGCCATCCTATCCTACTCCAATGAAGGGCCAAGATCTCTTATTACACCAAATCAACAACTGATATTTATTCTCGCCACTTACAAATTAATGGTAGAGATCTATCCCTATCTATGGTCCATATCTCCTCTTAGAGTTTCCTCTATTGGAGTCCCTTATGAACCCCGCACTCGATCACTCTGAGACTACTATATATACCAGTATATATACAAGTATATATGCTGATATATATCTGAGTATATATGTCGATATATATACTTAGTATATATACCAGTATATATACTAGGTATATATGTCGGTATATATTCTGACTATATATGATATATATAGGTATATATACTAGTATATATACCAGTATATATACAAGTATATATACCGATATATATACTGAGTATATATGTTGGTATATATACTTAGTATATATGAGTCTATAATATACTAAGTAAATATACCTAGTATATATATACTTAATATAGTATATGTTAGGAGGTATATATGTACTAGGTATTAGTATATATACCGATATATATACTAGTTTATATACTGAGTATATATATCGATATATATACTGAGAATATATACAGGTATATATACCGAGTATATATACCGATATATATACCAGTATATATACCAATATATATATTGATTATATATACCGACACATATACCTAGTATATATACTTAGTATATATACCTAGTATATATACCGATATATATTCTTCTATATATACTGACATATATACCAATATATATCGGTATGCATACTAAGTATATATACTGACATATATACTATGTATATATACTAATATATATACAAGTATATATATCGATATATATACTAAGTATATATACCAATATATATGAACATATACATGGTATATGTGTTGGTATATATACTTAATATATATACCGATATATATACCATAGATACATATTAAGGACTTCACAATGCTTGGGGGATGAAATCAAGGGCGTTAGGCCCTGAATGAAGCTTCTCATGATCGATGGCCATGGAAGAGGCCTCCTTCCATCACTCATAACCTATGTAGAATATATTTTGATTCCAAATTGACTTGTTGAGAGTCAACCTTTATCCTAGACAGGGTGGCATCCTTCTTTTAGTCCTATCAGGATCCCAACTACAGTTTCAAGATTTGTCCTGTGTTCATCCAAAAAAATGAGGGTTGGTTCGTTTATCTATCCATTGTGGTCTTCGAGGAGTGAATGCTAGGAGGAGGTGAACCTGGCAGATAGATGAACAAACCCTTGTGTCCTAGGTACAAGCCAAGGATGTCCCTCAAGAACCATGTCAGGGGTATCCTAAAAAAGCCAAAGTATAAAACATGGTTAGCCAAAGTTCATAAGAGACATCAGTCCTTGCAACATACAAAGTAAGTTGCAACT
>ML792121.1:195619-206791 GCA_009831015.1 Picea engelmannii | reverse complement strand
CTTACACAGGTCTTTAAGGATAATGGACATCAAGGTTGTGAAATAGAGAGAGTGATCACCTTACACAGGTCTTTAAGGATAATGGGTATGAAGGTTGTGAAATAGAGAGGGTCTTTGGAAGGGTGTATAAGTAGATAAGAAGTTAAAACTTGAAAGATTAAGAGTTGATGTAGAAGGTTTTACTTCCTTATATACAAAGAATAGTGGACAAGATTGCTAGGATTCTAAAGAGAAAACACATCAAGATTATGTTTTCTCCCCCAAACACAATTCAAAAACTCCTTAAAATAGTGAAGAATTAAGTGGATCCCATACATGGAAATGAGTCTGAAATTTCATGCTCATATGGCAAGTCTTATATTGGTGAGATAGTATGTTCAATTCACGTCTAAGATAAAAGAACATGGAGCACAAATTGAACAATTCACATAGAATCTTGGCCCTAGTGAAGCATTATAAAAAAAACAAACACCTCATATTCATATTCATGGACAACAATCAAGTGATAGTGAAAGTAGACAACTTCTTGAAAATAAGTATAAGAAAACCAATATAAATTGAAAAAGATTGCATGATAACTTGAATTGAGATTTAATTCTCAAAATAAATAGAATTAGATAACATATATATCATGGTTAACATTTGCATCGAGTTATAATACATTAGATATTTTAAGTTGGTTAATAATTATTTTGGAAATTAAGTTAATGAGATGCGAACATATTTTTTTATACATTATTTTTTAAATATCAATTTTTTATAAGATTTGTGTAATAACATTAAGATTTTCTTAAAAAAAATTCATTTTTTTTAGACCTATTTTAATTATAAATTTACAAAAAATAAATACTATCATCTTATTTATTACACTAATTCTTTTTATATTATTGAAGGATTTAATATAAAAATATTAATGTAACCAATACTAACAAAATATTATTAAACCATTTTATTATAAAAAATGAAATATCAAATTTTCATTTATATTAATATTTTAAATACACCTCCTCCGGATGGGTTGTTTCCAGGCTCAGAACATGGATAGATTACGAGGAAGCCACTTGGCTAGACAACCAGCCACTTGGTGCCTAATCAGACCCACCCCCCCTCATCCATCACCTCAAGGCTTTAAATCTCTCGTCGTCACTCTTCAAACATCACTTGCAGCCATCTTGTCGCATGCTCAGCTGCGTGGGAGACTTCATGGAGCTGGGCATAATGCTTACTCAGTCCCATCCGCACCTCAACAATGACGCTCCTAAGGCCGTGCCCAGGCACACTGATCTTCATTTTCCCCTTTGACGTCTCCATTTCCATCTCTTCCTTGCTCTCAATTACTTCCTCCCCTCCTGGTGCGACGTCCACTCGGATTCCCGAAGTTTTGGTTTGTGCCTCTCCTTTTTCTTGCACCTCCTCTACGCTCTCCATCCCAGGTCGACTGTAGTCACCGCCATGCCCCGAATTAGAGGAAATTCCAAAAGAGGGGTAGCCTGGTACGTGGCTAGAGGAAGGGAGGCGCCCAACTTTGACTCTCCCCCTGAATCTGAAGGCATCCCCTTCCTGACTCCTGTCGAAGCTCCCACCCCTGCTCAACTTCTTCATGAGACCACCCTGAACCTATCCCCTCTCTCGAATCCTTTCACCTGCAGAATTGAGTGGTTTGACACCTTTGGTAATTCGTTGGGATTCACGCATCCACCCCCGTCCCCTCCTCATCGTCCTCCACCTCCATCTTCTCCCCCTCACCACCCCTCATCGTTCCCTCTGCTCCCTCTATTTATCCATCCTCCTCGTCTGACTCTCTATTATCTTCCCCTCTCCGTTCAACTTGTGACAGCTCTGCAAACCAAGCAACTGTCATGGTTTCATTGGACGACATGAAGAGGGGCCTAGGGGATGTCAAGTCAGCCTTACTCGAACTGCGAATCAGAGAATCAGAACGCTGGAGACATGTGGAACTTTTGATGTCCTTGCTACAGGATCTCCGGTAAGCTATCGCGGACTGAGATAGGCTCGACAGGGGAAAATCACAGGTGCACCAAGCCTTCACTGGGCCAAGGCTTGATCCAGGTTTTTAGTCAATTATGCTTCAGGTTTATGTTCTCTTTTTTACCTCGGTAGCCATGGGAGCCTGGCCGACTCTGGGGAGTTTGGTCTGTGTTTTTTATGTTCAGTTTAACCATCAACATTTCGCCCTGCATGGCAATGTAGTCTCTTTTCTTGCATGTTCTACTCTTGTTTTTTAGACAAGTGGCAGTTGTAGTTTCCCAGCAAGACACAACTGCCACGTATAAATAGGTGCTACAAACAGATGTAATATCATTTTCTTACAAGCTTTAATACAAACTTCTAACTTACAAAAAAAAAATATTTAAATACACCTAAATAAAAACATAATAATTAAACTAAAATAAATATATTGATAATATTAATTAAAATACAAAATATTTGTGAAATATGCAACCAAAAAAAGGGGGAATTAGCCATTCATACAAATGAGAAATGCAAATTAAATTGAAAATATGAACTTTCAATATGATGTCCAAGGTAAATGGACAAACACTTCATTTTCTAAATAATTTAAACTTATATGAGAGAAAACCAAATTCATAATTTAAAACATGTTATTACATCATTATTTATTTTTTCCTTAATCTCTTAAAAATTAATCTTTGTTATAACATAGGAGCATCCATCACCATTTTGTGATTATTACTTTATACTAGCACACTTTATTCACCGCATTTATCCTTGCAACTGGTTCGACACCGATGATCTCTTCCATCAGGCATGGCGGTGATCACGAAAAATCGACGATGGTATGGCCGCATCAATCAAGAAAATGGTGGTGTTAAAACTTCTTAATCTGCCAGAAGTTGACAACAATGGAGAAACTTGTGCTGCACAGTTTACCAACGGATTCAAAGAATAAAATTTTCTAGACGTTGAAATGTTCGGAGCATCAATATTACAACCATATCTATTCTGCATAAGATCAAAGTACATGATTATACAGTACCGATGAGCCATTGCGTTGATTACGGGCGTCCAACAGTTTCAAATGGCCATGCCGCAGAAAATCCCCCATCAAAAAATATGTCTGGGTGAAGTAAATCTCTGTTCATATAATTGTGCATCTCACTCGCATCGCAGGGATCTTCATACAATGCATACTGTTGACAATTTTCAAACTCATCCTTGAAGTGCCAATTTTCACTGAGGCATTTCAAATCTGATTTTTTCAGAAAACCCTCGGTGGACAAGATTTCCTTGGGAGATTGACAGACTTGGTCCTTCAAGTCCAAAACGGGGCTTGAGGGAATGCCGAGATCATCATACAAAGCCTCTAAGAGATAGCACAGATCAATCCCCAAGTCCAAAACAAGGCTTTGGCTGCTAGAGATATCGGAGGCCGGTAAATTATCCTCCGAGTTGGGGGAATAAAAAGTGGAACATGTCGCGCTGATCTCTTCCTCCAAGCTTCTCATGACACCAGTTATGAAATCCTCACTCCGAGCGAATTCTTCTTCTTCAACTGGGGTTTTTTCTAATTGCAACAGATGACAAAACCGGTCCGTTTCTTCACCATTGAAGCGTTTGGATTCTCGTACATCAATGGAATCCGGCAGAACCCCTTGCTCTCATCCTCATTTTCTGAGCGTCTCTGACATGTTTGACAGACTGCATTGAGATTCGAACGCCGAACACAACGGTGAAACCGAGACGAGAGGAGAGGACCATGATATAACTATTCGTCCATTAAGCTGCAACAATGTTTTTTTGTAATTATTTACTATGCGCTTCTTCGAAATGTTTGGTTACAGGCCTTAGGGATGCTTTGAGAGATTGCTCCAGAGCGCATCTCTTTCACTTGCATATACAAAACCCAACACTGGCACATGGCTTTGCATCGAGGCAAGGGAATGAAGGTTCTTTCATTTATGAGTCGAAGAGCCACTAGAGTTTGGAGCTCAACAAAGCGCCATTCCGTTACACGATTTTCCATACTCGAATTCACATCAAAGAACCCTCAGATATTCCTAGCTAGTTGCAACCATGACTCCTAAATTTTGAGGAGAAGATATCCGTGGAGCTCCTTCCTTCGCTCAAGTGAAGACTTGCATAAGCGCAACCTACTACGTCAGAGGGAAGACCAGCACAGGCTGTCTGGATTGGGCCATAAAACTTTTCTCATGGGCGCTTCCTGGATCTGAATTGGAGAGCATTCTTGATTTCTATTCTCGTGAGGTAACCTGCGTTTGTATTTCGAATGAAGCGCGCCTAGTTTAAATTTCAAATTTTGAATTGAAACGCGCCTAGTTTAAATTTCAAATTTAAATAGATGCGGAATGGTTCAGGAAGGTACCTGCAGCGTTAATGGTTTAGATGTACAACATCCATGTCAACCTGATCGCTGACGGAGGAGGTGGAGATGTCGTTTGAAGGAATCATCAGACGACGAAATATCATGCCATGCATGTTATGTATGAACGCGTCGTGAAATAGAATGTGGGATCGAAGTTTTATGGTGCATGGTGTATGGCATGGGATGGGCATGCAACAGCTCAATTAATACACCATGCAACAACTTCCCAATGATTGGTCTGCTACATGGTGGATAGCCTTCACCCATGGTAGATAGCTTTCTCCGATAGCCTTCACCGCTCTTCGGATGGTGTCATCTCCAATTCCTGCGTAGCGAAATGAATTAAATGAAAAAACTTCGAGGAGTCAGCAGGTCATGTCGAATTCCTACGAAGAGAAATGCATTAAATGAAATTAAGTTGTCATGGTTACTCGATCTCAAGGTATGGGCGTATTGCATTGAGGCAGAGCTATTGAAATTTAAATTATTTTCAGTGGCTAGGTTGTAGATGAGATGATGTTAAATAGTCAAATTATGTATATCATTGATAAAATTTTCATTCAATTTTTAATTAAAAATTAACAATTTACTAATTAAAAATTAATAATTTACAGTTTGAGTAGATTTAATGGTTAAGAACATGTGTTTTTTTTTAAGAGGTTACAAATTCAAATCCATAGGTTGTATGGTATCTATACTTCGGTAGACTTTACCAATCAAATCTCATATGTAAAGAAACATGCAACCTACTGTAGAGAAAGTAACCATAGTACCGGTCTAGTAAAGGATCATTAACATCCACGGTTACATTTCTATTATTTTTATTTTTATTGGTATGAATCTAAGACTCTAGTATTTATGGAATTCATTCAAACTTATATATATGAAGTCTTGGACGTCTAGGTCCTTGTTGAGTCACAAGTTATTGGTATACTAGGTCCTTGTTGAGTTACAAATTTTTTATGGTAAGAAAAAATATCTCCATTCTACAATTTCATTAAAAAAACAAAAACAATATATATTATTATTATTATTATTTATTATTATTAACTATTTAATATTTACACACATTTCATTTCGAAAAACAACCGTCCATGATTGTTGTCAACTTTTTTGTCTATTTGAAAACCATTCAACATAAAGGAAACCATGATATTTGCATATCCGCCACCGTCTACGTTAAAGAGACTCTATTGGTTCATCGATCATCGAAGACATATTGATGGGATGCAATAATATCATTAGGCATTGTTATGAAAAATATGTTGTGAATTACACCTACGTTTGTATGTCTTTGTTTCCCACCTAGTTAGTGAACTTGCATTACACATTACAGGTGTTCATTATTGGGATGTCATCAATAATTACATGTAACATTAATCAAATTGAGGGAGGTTAATAACACGCTTCTCTTCTTGTAATTTGTACTGTAACATGTACATGGGATTGCCTTGAATTATGGAAGAGAGCAATGCCACGAGATCTTGATTTTTTTATCATAGTAAGACACTAAAACACAAAAAATCAACATGTATGAAAGGCAACCTATGGTATTTTTGTTGTGTTGATGGGTGGTATGGCCCTATGATAGATGATAGAGACTTTGAGTTGTGTGGACATCACAGTTTTTGTTGGCAAGGCTCCCAACAATTGATCCAAGATATAACCGTATTGAACTTAACTATGTAGGTTCACATTTTCTCATTATTTTATTCTCGCATTAAAAACAAAAATCATAAAACTTTCATAGAAGAAATCAATTCATAAAAATTACATATAAGTAGTATACTGTATATCATTATAAAAATATCTTTCTTGATTAGTCAATGATTGCAAAGAAGGTGGACCAATTCAACATAGAAATGGCTTGTTCCATTGGCATGGAAAGGGAGCTTCATTATATTTGTTCGAAAAAATATATTTCAGGCAAATTGCAAAATATCGATGCTTTTCTCTAGGTGTAACCCAATTCTTGCATCCAACATAATAACTATACCAAGTGTCTCAAAGAATAGTATTATCTATGACTAGCCATGGCACGCAGTGTACGCTGCACGACACATTCTCAATTGTTTGTTCTATCTCTTTCCTTGCTTCTATGGATGAACTTGGAAATAATTCGCATTTTCTCATATATCTTGATGATAGAATTAGCGGTTTCCCACTCAACATCTAGAAATGAACATAGATTATGGAGGGTGGGAACATAGATGTATTCGAAAGTTTCAATTTAGTCAATTAGCATTAGATATATTCACACACCGAGAGGAGAATTACACAACATTTCTCACTATAGAAGAATCGCCAACACTAAGCCCATTTTTCAAAACTAACACCTAAGATATGACATCAACCTATGCGAGCTTTGCTTCTCTCCACACAATAAATCATTCATTGCTACAATTTTCACAATGATTTTGAAATCAATCAGAAACCCATTGAATAAATAAAAGGGAAGAAACATGACTCTATTTCCCATTTCTTTCCTCACTGTATGTGATTTCATTATGAGATTTACTTATTGTTAATGAACCAACATAAAAGAATGGCATTCGGGTCTACGTCACTCACCCAAGTCCTACGAAGGAAGGGGCATATCCTATGTAGGTACCAAATTCCCCTCTTTCTTCACTTAGGTTTCTTTAATATTTTGTTTCAATAAAACTCACTAGTGGAATGAGTAGAACTATAGCCAGTTGTGTAATCATGCCCTCGTCTCTGCATTTTGTTGATAAATGTAGTTGTTTTTTTTTTTTTTTTTTTAAATATTCCTCCATGAGAGAGATAGAGAGTCCATATCAACTTGATGATCAACAATGACTAATGTACCGGGTTATGTATTTTTTCATTAGATTGTTTGAGATTTTCTTCTCCCAGGTGTTAGAATGGTAAGAAGAATAATTTCTGCTAAATTTATCTATGAACTAATGGATTTGCATGCCCAAGTGCTTAGTTTTGGGTTGTAATTTTTTTTTTTACAAAGTACTATTGTGACTTTATGGGAAACTAATAGTGCCTAAGTTGGAATGATTAGTTGAGTTTGATCGAAGCTTCAGGGATGGCGATATTCCATAGCTATCTTATATTCAAGTGGTGGTGAAAGAGACTTTACAAATGCATTTGCATGGTTCCCTCTTTTCATGGGTCTGTCTATCAACTGAGGATGTGGGCATAGTGGGTGGACTGCTTGTTCCATTCGGTAACATATGGTTCAGTCTGGAGCATTTCCATACATCCCCAAATAAATCCAAGGTAGGATTGTAGCTTGTTGTGTACCTCGTAGACAACTATCTAGTTCAAGACTCAAATTGGAAATTTGTAAGGATCGACCTGCGTTCCAAAAAAATTTATGTGTGATTTTCTATTTCAATTCTATACACCTCCAAATGTATCAAATGTTGAAAATTGTTCTTAGCTAAGATGACACAATCGGGAGCTAACACTAAACATTTCTTCCAATCCAGTTGTTTATGTGCCTAAAATTTGATTGTCTACAAATACGCATACAATCTCTCTAAAATGAGTGATCAATTCCTAGAGTCCCTTCGACAGGGAATAAATTATAGTGAAAGTGCCACCAGTGCATGGAGGTGCAAAAGACATATCTAGAAAATGTCGCATGACCTCGTACCTCCACCTATGTAGCCGAATCAAAAAAAAAATCTAGTCTGCCCCAAAGTGAACCTTGGGCACCCAAAACATCGATAACCTAATCTATCGGATTGACCACTCACTTATCTCACATCCACTGAAGGACTCGATGGCCTACTCTGTGGTTTGGTCGGTGGGCTCCCCTTTCTATAGGTAACATAAGTCGTGGTCAAGAGAGCATACTTGATGGCAGTCGAGCTCTAGTCTCGGTGCATCTATATATATACTAGCAACAACCACTTATAAAAGTTGTTGATATATGCCGATACACGCCATTAGTTTGAAATGGTGGATAAATGGCATCGATCGACTGATATCAACCACTTTTATAAATTGGTTGTTGCTAGTTGATGGTCGACATGCATGGTGGAAGAATAATAAATCATTAGTAGATTAAAATATATAGTTAATGATTTAATAATAATAATAATAATAATAATAATAATCTATTTTTAAGGTCACTGCCAAGCCACACCAAATTGGTGTATGGGACCCCCTTGTTTGTGGGACAATGGACCCCCCTCCACCCAACGATTTGACTGGTAAAGTCTACGGAGGTATACATACCCTACAAAAATTATTAATATCATAATTAATTGAAAGTTAATGTTTTAATGATTTATTAATGTGTTAATTAATAGTATTTTATTAATGTATTAATTAATAATAATTTATTAATGTATTATTAATATATTAATTTAGTCATAATATAATATTACTTTAGACGTAATATATTACTTGGGTGAAATCACGGAGGTGGGTAGCACTTTCGTGACAATCAGATCTCCAAAATTTTGAAAAACATTTTTTCGGCCGGACTAATATTATTTATCCCGAAAGATATTTTTTTCGGCCAAACTATTTTTCGGTCGAAAATTGAAACGTCGAATTGGATGGTACAGTGACAGCACCCTCGATTTGCATGTAAACATTTATTTGGATGGATTTTTTCCATTCGGCAATATATTTTTGACCGAAAGATGTTCCTGTCGAAACATTCTTTCAGTTGAAAGATTATTTGGTCGAACAATCTTTCGGCCGAAAGAATGTGTCGGCCGAAAAATCTTTCGTCCGAAAGAATGTTTATATATCAACCACTGGTCGATACAGGAATTCTTTTTCAATTTTATGGGTGTTTATGAGTGTGGGTGGTCATGAGCGTCTGTGAGAGGTCGTGAGCGTGGGTGCAGAGGTCGTGATCGTTGGTGCAGAGGTCGTGGACGGTCATGTTGGTGTAGAGGTCGTGAGCGGTCGTGTTGGTGCAAAGGTCGTTTGCGTGGGTGCAGAGTTGAGTCAAACACTTACCAATGGATCCAGATTTCACTTCACTATTGTGTGTAATAGGGAAATTGTGTGTGGGTGTGTGTGTGTGTAATACTTTTAGCACAGGAAATGGATCCAGATGAAGTATTGTGTGTGTAATACTTTTAGCACATGAAACCTAATATCTGTTGGACTTCCAACCTGCGAACTGTAATAAACAGAAAACTTATAACTACAAAACTTGATTCCTGACTGCTTACAAAACTGCAAACGTTACCCTTTCCAATAGCATGAACAATATCCAGCGACCTCACTGGTTCTTTCACCCAAAACAGTCTGCTCCACCAATCTGGCCTTCGCTAGGTTTCCTTTGCATGGAACAGAATCTCAAACTTTGTGTGCAACTGACAGTTTTTTTGTTTCTCTGTGCTTTCTCTCATAGTTCTTCATTAGATCTTAGCTCTGATACCATCCATTGGAATTTTAATATGCAAACTGAATTAATAAACATAAAAGAAGAAAATAATAATACATCACACAACACACACAGATAGAGGCAAATCAAAATAGGGTAATAATAATTTTAGAGGCAAATAGAAATAGGGTAATGATAATTTTATTGCTCAACCAAAACCAGTGGAGAAATGAATACAAGTGTCATGAAACACTTTACTGGTTTCCATATTTAACCAGGAAAATTTTCAGAGTTTGTAGACATACATAAAACATTTCCATGGTCGATGAACTCACCACAGATCAAGATTTCACCACTAGAGACTTTGTTGGAACTCCAATTTCCTAATTAAAATGTTCTTAGTGCTTGCACTTTGAAATGATCTTAACTTCCTTTAAAATTTAAATCATCTTAATTTCCTTTAAAAAATTTGTAAAGTTTTTGGGGACGCTTATGTTCATGAAAGAAAATCGTCTAGCCCAAAAGAAAATGTAAATGAAATATAATTTTAATTTGAATTGATGAAATTAAAAGTGGTAAAAATGTTAATATAAACTTAACAAGTGATCAACTTTGACCTAAGGACAAGAAATAGTTAATAGTTAAGATATTATTATTGTTTAAATTCCAAATATGTTTTAACGTAAAAATGATATGTATCATACCTCTAATACTATTACTTGTAAAAATGCTTTGTCTCTGAGTTAAATGGTTGAAATGTAAAATGCTTTGTCTCTGAGTTAAATAAAGTCAAGAGTTTGATTTTAGAGTTGACATCTTTTCAACAATTAATAATTATCAATAATTAAGTGTATACTTATTGGAAATGGATAGAATTAATGGTCTTTCAATTACAGATTGGAAATGATTAGAATTAATGGATTTTTAATTATAGATGGGTTTTTAATGGACAAGATTTGATATTTTCAGAATATTCTTAGTCCTTACAATAAATTTGTATTCATAATATGTTGATTTGATGATATTTGTATTCATATAACATAACTTCAAATTGACAACTTATTGGATTTGTGTAAGACATGAGTGACCTACTTGTGTAGTAAACTGCTCAAAAAGTAACCAGTCTCCCACTTTGGTGGCCTTTTTCAATGTCTTCCACTTTGGTGGTCTTTTGCAATTGTAGAGACCTATTATTCCATCATTTTCTCAATTGTAATATTCAAAATTCTACCTCCCTCTCTCAATCTCTAGCAATTCATATTCTTATGGCCCATCTCTAAGAGATAGCTACAATTGTTCCTCTTCTTTACATGCCACTTGAACAATCAATTGAGCTTCTACATGTCATTTGATGCCCACTTCCTAATGACAATGAATTGGTTCAATAGTTATTGTCGATGCACCATACACATGTTTCTTTTGATCTTGTAATCCCTTGTACATTTTGTCAATTCATTGAGGTTAATATATGCACCCT